>ML778245.1:25277-71040 GCA_009831015.1 Picea engelmannii | reverse complement strand
AGGCTACTCATGTTACCACTGCCGTGAAGGGAACAATAGGATACGTCGATCCAGAGTATTTGACACATACATTCCTTACACTCTCTTTGCAACAACGAATTGCAATATTCTTTATGTTAACCGAATTCAATTAATTATCAGCATCACAGTGAATTTCAATTTACGCTTTCACAGGTATCACAGAACTCAAATGTTGACGGAGAAGAGTGATGTGTATAGTTTTGGAGTGGTTTTGCTGGAGATCATATGCGGTAGACCACCCATAGATGTAAACCGACCTGAGGATGAGCTAAACATCATTCGATGGGTAAGGAATCGTACCATCAATCATCCAAAATATTAATATTTAGTAGTGCATATTCTCCTAGATGGCTAACAATAACTATTGGCATATTTGCAGGTGACACTCTATCTAATGGAGACGGATGAAAATGGTGGCATAATAACAGAAATCATAGACCAGAGGTTGCGTGGAAATTACGACATTAAATCCGTGATTCGTGTTGCCAAACTAGCCATGAGATGTGTTCATGTTGAACGCTCTTCTAGGCCGAACGTGAGTGAGGTAGTGGCAGAGCTCAAAGAGGCTATGAAACATGAGGCTAAGACTTGTACTTCAACTTCAGAGTTGTTTGGCATCGAAAGTGGGGAATTATTGGCCGGCCAGGTGGAAACGACCAAAGGCAGAGGAATGGAGTGGAGTGATAATAGCTCCAACTTCCCAAATGCAGGAAGATAAGTTCGCAGGCTGTGCATATGGATTGAATAAAGGAGTGTTAACTTGGGAGCAATACTCCTTTTCTAATTACTTTTCTAGTCCTTTCACAATCAGTTTTTAAATTTTTGACTAATTAAAACTTTGATAGATTTTCTGAACATCTTAATTAGTTTAAAATGAAACCATATCCTTGAAATTTACTAGCAAGTTAGCTTACTTGGCGATGTGTTCCTTGATTAAAGAGTGGGGAACAAGTCATATCTAGAGATAGTGACAATGACATCGCACACATTATGGCGATGTGTTCCGTGGTACGTGTTAGTGGTTATCTTTACAATATAATTGGCATGGCAGTGGCACTGGTTGTGCCACTTACCACTACCAGTGAGCTGAAACTTGCTATTTGTGTTTTCCAGTCAGCTAAAACTTGCTATTTTTGTTTTCTAATCTAAGTCATGGAATTCTGTTTTCTAATCTAAGAAAGTCATGGAATTCTTTGTTCGTTAATAGGCCGAAAGTTTTTTCTTTCATGCATTCTTTTGAAAAAACAACATACTGCACTGCAAAGATTGAACAACGAAAATATTTTGCTCATTACCCGCTGGTGAAATCCGTGAAATCCTTCACTCATGAAGCAAGAGATAGATATTTTGGGAATTTTTATTAAATATGGTAAATGTTAATTGACAATTTGTTTATCACCTGGTCATAATGCAATAGTTTGAAAGATTTATTTTTATTTTTATAAAAACAGAAGCATACGAATCTATTTCAACTCCCAAACCCAGAAACTGAATCGACGATGTCTTCAAATCAAACTAAATTTGAAATAACTGTGCATATTTCCAATTCGTATTATATGTATAGTACAAATGATGAGCTTGTTTCAGGCATTACAGTGCAGTTTTAATGGTTTGAAGGATTTATTTTTACTTTTTCAAACACAGAAGCATAGGAATAGCTGTGCATATTTTCAATTCGTATTATATGTACAGTACAAATAGTTAAAATATACGAAGCAAAATAACACGGTGAAGTTACACTCCCTTCTCTATTATTAAATGAAGACTGATTACATCCTTATATAGGAAAAGACTCTACGGAGTCGGTTACATGCAAACCAAAGACAACTAGACTCTTAACTATGAACTGACTTTTAACACCCATACAACTGACTCTCACAACTGAAGCTTATAACTGGTGCGCTTACTCCATTATTTCCAAGTCTCCCCCTTAATGGAGAATGGATTGACTTCTACACCTAACATCTCCCTAAACAGCTCAAACTTAATATTTCCAAGAGGCTTAGTGAAAATATCAACAACATTTTCATTAGTATTACAATACACAAGAGTTATTTCATTTGAGTGCAAATTTTCTCTAACAAAATGATATTGAGCTTCAACATGCTTTGTCCTTGCATGAAAAATCGGATTCTTTGCAATATTGATTGAACTTTGATTATCACATCTAATCATCATAGGTTCCTTTCGTTCTTCTCCAACATCTTGAAGAAGTTTTCTTAACCAAACAACTTCACAAGTTGTTGCACAGAAGGCTTTATATCCTGCTTCAGTAGAAGACAAAGATACAGTAGGTTGCTTTTTACTGCTCCATGAAACAACCCCGGATCCAATGTTGAACACATATCCAGTGGTTGATCTTCGATCATCCAGATTGCCAGCCCAATCAGAATCTGAATAAGAATCTGAATAACTTGTCAACTCAACATCAGATGCATTAGTATATTTAATACCATAATCAAGTGTACATTTTAGATACATGAGTACTTCCTATGTTGCATTCCAATGGATTTCATGAGGTTTCTCCATGAACTGAAAATACCCAATGAAAATACATTTAATGACTTTAGCATCCGATTTCCTCCTATTCTCCTTTGGAATATGAGCAAAAGCCTTACACCCAAATACTTTCAAATTATGAACTGGATGTTTGGAACCATTCAATGCTTCGAAAGGAGTAACATTATCAAGACACCTTGTTGGACTTATATTCTTTAAATAAATTGCAGTATTTATGGCTTCAGCCCAAAATGTATTTGAGAGATTCTTACCTTTCATCATACTGCGTGCACACTCTACCAGAGTTCTTTTTTTCCTTTTAGCGACTCTGTTTTGCTGTGGAGTGTGAGGTATTGTAAACTGTTGTATGATTCCATTATATTTGCAATATTTGTTGAAGTCCCCTAATTTATACTCCCCCCCTTGATCTGAACAGAGGATTTTGATGGATTTTCCTGTTTGCTCTTCCACCATGGTTCTGAATTCCTTAAAGTACTCGAAAACATTACTTTTTAGTTTAAGAAAGTAAACCCTTGTGTATCTCATGCAATCATAAATAAATAACAGAAAGTAAAATGCACCTCCTAAAGACCTAGTATGCATAGGCCCACAAACATCAGTATGCACAAGATCTAACACATCTCTCTTTTTCTTATCAGGATTAGAGGGGAATTCATCTATGTGCATCTTTCCTAATGCACATCCATCACAGACAACATTCTCATTCTTTAACATGGGAAGTCCTTCAACCATATTATTTTTCTGTAATAGCAATAAATCAGGATGATTGATGTGTCCATACCTTTGATGCCAAAGAATATATGTTGACATAGTTGCAGAAGTCAGTGCATGATGTTCTTTGTTGGTAACATCAAGTTTGTATAGACATCCTACTCTGACTTCCATTGCAATAGTTTGGAAGTGGTCCGACAGATCCTTCACTATGCAATAATTCTTGAAGAATTCAACCTTCAAGTTCTGATCTGTAATGGTGGACACAGAGATCAATTTTTTCTTTATTCCTAGCACATACACCGCATTGCGAATGTGACAAACAATACCATTCAACAATGTCACAAGAATGTCTCCATATCCCTTGATCTGATGAGCGCGATCATCTCCAAGATATATGCTTTCACCATTCTGTGTTTCTTTAAAATTAGCATACCAATTTTTATTACAAGTCATATGTACTGATGCTCCGGAATCCACAAAACAAGCATCAAAATCATCCATTTCAGTAGATAAAGCAGCATTAGACAGAAACAACCTAAGATCCCATGATTCAAAATTTGGGGGTTCATCAATATCATCATCAATATCATCACTAGGAATAAATAATTTGAGATCTTGATTTGACGATTTTTCTGCATAATGACCTGAATGTGTTCTAGGTTTATTCCTAGCCTCATCACTTTTATTCTTATGACAGTCTTTAACAATATGTCCAGGTCGACCACAATAAAAGCAACTCTTTGACTCATTCCTGTCAGATTGCATACCTTGATTTGGAGATTGTCTTCTCTACGATGAACTGTCTCTCTGCCATGAACCGCCTCTCTGCCATGAACTGCCTTCTCTGCCTCTTACTCCTGATCTCCCTCTCGCAAATCTATTATTTCACCACAGTGTCAAATCTTTAAGGAGGCTTTAGATTCCCCCGCCTCTCTTCCTCTTGCAGAAAAATACCTGTGAGTTCTTCAAACGTAAGAGGTTTCTCCTTTTCTGCGAGACTTGTTATGAATATATGATAATCTTATATCATACCATTTAAGGTAATAGTGACCAGATCAGTGTTGGAAACAGTTTCCCTTATATTTACTAGCTTGTTTTTCACCTCTGTAATATGACCCAAAAATGAACTAACAGATTCATTTCCATCCATCTTAATGCCTAGCAATTTAGTTTTCAGGAACAAAATGTGATTTTTGTTGCTAGTTTCAAACAATGATTTAAGCATTGTCCATGTTGCAGCAGAAGTTGTAGCTTCTCTAATATGTGGAATTATGCTATCTTTAACAGACATGTGCAACAATACATTTTCCTTGTTTTCGCGGTTCTCCCAATCTTGGATTTGTGTTGTTGTCACACCTGCAATGACATCAAGTTTCAGTACAGTTCTCTTTCCAATGTTCCAGACACCATAGCCCTCCATGAGTGTCTGCATCTTGAATTTCCAGCTAATGAAATTCAATCCATCTAACTTGTTGGCTTCGTTGAGGTAGGTCTCTGCCAGTGGATTCACCATTGTTGCAAGATATTCTCTGCAAGTGAAACACCAAGGATATGGAACTTTCTGTCGATCTACCTTCGGATATCACCGATCTGTCTCAATCTCGACTCTCAGATTTTATACACAAAATATCACAAATAATATTCTCTTGAATAAACTTTAATATCCACTTTTAAAGTTTATACTTCAACTATATCCACTTTGAATAAAAATTCACTTTAAAATAATAAACTTTATATTCCATATAAAGTTTAAAATCCACATTGTTATTGGATAAATCTGTAAGTGCGGACACACACCGATCTCCCTAGATCCACCTGGATCTAGAACAAAGCAAGACAGAATATGACTTTTTCCCTAGATTGTAACCATTGAATTAAATATGAGGCAAGAACAAAGAACATACCTTATGATCGCTTCGTTTGGTCTTTGTTGCTCCCGCTTCGCTCCAGTGCTCTCGTATAGTCAAGACCAAAACAATACAAACCAACCGAAGTCAAGAAAGCACAATCTATTCAATAATCAATCTATGTATATGATCAAGGAGTTATACAATAAAGTGAAACTAGCTTTATGGGAAAGGGACATATTACTGTATCATATTGATGGAAAGTAAAGATTGCAACCTGAGCCTTGATGTTGCAAACTTCCTTTCGATGGCCCTTGGCTCTGACACACACACTTTTTCACTTGTATGAAGAAGATCAACCACCTTTGATAAACTTGTTGGAGTTCTTAACTGTTGTAGCATCCATCCTTCACACAATCTTTCACTAATTCTCCAATGATTTGCTTAACCTTGTTTGCTTCTAACATTTTCCATGAGAATTCACTCAATATATGGGAGAGAATGAATTGGTTACTTGGATAACAATGATCCCAAAATATCAGGGAATCCAGTACTAGGATAACCATTCAAATGTCATCTCATCCTTCTAGAAGATTCTCTTTTAGAAGCATCGAGAATCCATCTTTTTCCTTGCTTTATACAGAGTTCGTAGCCTAGTAGTTCAACACAGTGAGAACTTCTCACACACTGGCTTAAGGCAGCCTATGAGAATCATGCATTCTCACAGGCAAATATACTAGCAGCCTGTGAACAGTCCTAAAAAATGTGATTTCTGGAAAGAGATGAAGGTAACTTTTTTCGGGAGAAAGTTCTAATGAAGAGCCTGAGTACACCATCATCAATACATCATCATCATGACCAAAATCATGGGTAATAGAATGCCTCCCAAAGTATGAGGTTGGAACCAGTGAAAGCCGATAGACTTTGTAAGCTGTATGTGTGTGTCGGGAACCAGGAGCACATCTAATCGGAAACCTGCAAACACCCAAGCATCTGCAGAATATCATATATACCAATTCTAAGGTAGGCATTCCCATACTCAGATCACAAACTGATGAAATTACAGACATGGGTCATGGCCACCAATCATACACTGTGGATCCATGCCATCAAAATATAGCATAGCCACCGGAATACACTGTAGATCTATGCGAGAAATTTCACATCAAGATGACATAGCCACGAAACATACACAGTGGATCTATGTGTCGCAAATTATACATACTCCATCACAACCTGGATCGCAAAGCTAATATCTAGGGTCTTCAATCTCGTCACCCAAAGTACAAATCTAACCATGTGATTACAGGTGTTGAAGTCGAACATGGTAGAAACCACTTGATTACCAATCAATGATGAAACCGCTAACAAGTGCGAGGGAAATCACCATTGATATCAATGACTCCCAAGGTACCATAGTACAATCCATCGAGTGTGAATAAATGAGTTGATGTCGAACATCCAATGGAATCTTTCGATCAGGGGTCAATGATGTAAACCCATTGTCGAAAGAGAGGAAACTTTCCATTGAGGCATGCAAGCTCCAAGGTAATAAATAATTTCTAAGTCTTGATTTTGGATAATGATCTGAAGTCGACGGAACAAAACTCGTCACAGGAGGGCCTTGATGTATCCCCCATCAATGAAACAAAATGAATAACAGAGTTTGAAGGTGAAACAGAGCATTTTGCAAATCGGACTAGACACAGGGAAGGCCGACACAGTGAGAATGGATAACTGTAGATGGTCGATTCAATATAGGTTTCAGATGGACTTCTCTTGAACATATGAATGACATGACCAATGATTTCGTAGCATTGACTCAAAAGACGACACAGGGAATGATCTTGTAGCAAATCGAATGAGAGACAAATGGATTTTCCAAACTGGCTTCAAATGATGAATAGGGGGTGTCATGTTCAAGAGTGACACTTACTGCCAATCAATACGAAAATGAAACATATGCCTTTCCCAAATTTTTCCCCACCATTTTCTGGCGAGTACCTCTTTATTTTTACGGAAGCTTGAGGAGGATGACATATGATTTTGGATGTAAGCTCATCCTTCAGACGAGTCCCTCGGAGTATATTTAACGAACCCTAAGAAGGAGTGGCTCGGTCCCATCATGAGTCTGTCAATGTTTGTTTAACGAGTCCAGAGATAGAAAACTCGAACGTTTTTCAAGATTATAGAGTTTAGAAAAACACTTAAAAGAGAACTCTCTCAGTTCCTTTTTCGTAAGATAGTTTAGATAAGACCAAAAAATAGATAAATTATCGCTCACCAGACGCATACTTCAAATACTTTAAGGAGCGTGAAAAATAGCAAGGTCGCTCGGCGATCTTTTCATGTTTAGAGAGTCTGAAAAGAGCTTAAAGAGGACTCCAGGGGGGTTCCTTTTTCGTATAACCTTGTTGAGCTCGAAAAAGTGATAAAACTATGTTCGATCACGTTCTCAAGTATTTACGAGCGCAATAATGGACGAAAACGACGATCGAGGTTTTATGTAAAAAACCCTAAAAAACAATAAAAAACACACGATAACCAAGAAAAACATATCCATATCCCTGTATTGAATCGTCAAAGTTATCATGCCTGCACAAGTTACACTCAACATAACATTAGGGATTAAGGTTTAGTTGATAAATAATTATAAAAACCCAAAATGATATAGTAAAAGTAAATAAAGTGAGTAAAAACTATTTTTTACCACACCATTTTACATTTCCACTATTGAGCTCCAAAAAACCCTTGTTTTACCCTTCGAGTTCGACGTTAGATTGCGGGAGCTACGAGAGACCATTCAGCGAGCCGTCTGCGACATTAAGGTAGGCTCTTCGTCTTTAACATTTTCATGGTTTCATTTTGTCATTTCATTGGTTAAATTTCCATTTTTAAGATGTTTTTCTAGGCCCTTTATGCGTGTTGTCATTCTCGCAGGCAGCCCATACGGGGCCTGCGAGAATGATGCATTCTCGTAGGTAAGCTTTAAGCCACCTGCGAGGTTCTCGCACTCTGTAAATGGGGCACCTGCGAGAACCACAAAGCCCAAAAAAAATTTAAATTTTAAACCAAATGAAAAAGATCTAAAGATTGAAAAAGTTATTATTCCTCCTTTTATGTTCCTTGTGCAGATAATTGGCCATAAACATGGTGCTTGAGTGGCGTGAAAGGGAACATGAAGATGATAATGCAATGGCTGAGAATCATCCTCCTACCATAGCTGCATTGAGATATTGTGGGCTCTTGAAATACTTTTGCATCCTGGGCATGAGGGCCCATGTCAGACTACTAGAGTACCTGGTCCGTATGTGGGACCCAGATCAGCAGGTTTTTCATGTGGGAGCTCACACATTGTCCATAAACATTGAGGATATTTACTTTCTGACGGGATTGTCCCAAAACGGATATTATGTGAGCTTGACCGGTAGTAGAGGTGGTGGGCTAAAGATGAGTGAGCACTGCAATCAATACTGCGTACCCAAGGCTAAAAGGAAAAAATGAAAAGTGGTTATCTGGGGGGTACAAGACTTGACCCTTCGTACTATCCTTTTAACTATAGATCAGATGGATGGGAGTTATGCTCCTCATATGGCATTACAAAGCTACTTCCAATACACCATCGAGTGTACTGAGCCTCGAGTATTCAACTGGGAAGATGCCGTGTTTCGTAGTATCAAAAAGTAATTAACCAAATGTAGGGGAGGTGACTTGAAGCAATTCGGGTATGGATCTTTGTTGGTGTCCTTATTTCTTGAGAGGGTCCTCGTATTTAGACTATAGGTTGAGTGGAACATACCGGGTCCTAGGGATCCAAGGATGTTGAGATGGTCTCAGCTCATGGACTGTCATGTAGCATGACCGACCCGTCAAGTACGACGATATTTTCTTTGACTGGCTTCAATCCCAGATGTTGATGGTTGATGACTACGCTTATGCCGGGTTGGATTTCCGAGGAGATCCAGATTTAGCACTGCCAGATGATACTCAGTGGGGTGACCTTAGTAAGAAGTACACGCATTTTTTTTCTTTTCAAATGTTTTTGTAGATTTTCATTATATTAAAATGTTTTTTGTTTTATATGTTCATCCAAAGACTAATACAAAATCATTTGTTGATAAGACATATGTTGGACCATATAGACCTCCCGGCACTTCTCCTATGCAGCGAAGAGGAGAAGTAGTGGCAGCACCACAGTATGTTGAAGATTATCAAGTAGTGGAACAGAATCTAAAGGGCCTGACTGCAAACATTCCAGATATGACTCTGGAAGAGGTTCCACGACATGATCAACGTCATACTTTAGGGGTATCAACAACTATGAGTCGACTGCTCTGTAGGGTTGCTAGGGTAGTCGTGTGTTAGCGTGAACATCATCCATGACGTCACTTTGATATTATGGTCTTCGGACAAAATTTTTGTAAAAACTCTTTTGATCGTTATATATACAGATGGCTTCTACTGGTTTACTTTATATTGTGTGAATTTCAATGTGTTTGATTTACAAATGGTTCAAATGTATGTCCAATACATAATTATCCAATGCATCTGTTAATGTATTAAGACATCTAGGAATATGTTGATATTCAATGTGATCAAAATAACGTTCCAAGAGGCAAATTCAAAATACACCCGTAACAAAGTAGGACTTCGAATAGAGTAGATATTACTTAGCTGAAGTAATACAAGCTGCGAGTCAAGTCGCACAACCAAATGACGAATTCTGAGAGAGATAGCATCAACCAATAATTCAATAACGACGCTATACTCTATAATGTTATTGGTCGCACGGCCGAGGCACACACCTCGTAAAGATACAAGTTCGTTTGTTGGGGCATAGATTGCCCATGCAGCGGAAGCAAGGTTCTGAGTACTACGGCTAGCACCATCAGCGAAGCCAATATAGGGTAGCGAAGAATCTGACATCTGGAAATCAAACACAACGTCACATAAAGGCAGAGATCAGATAACGACAAAAGAAAACTATAGTAACACACACAAAGTATGATACATTAAAATACATGTACTCGTGCACAAATTATTTATGCATAGTACTTTTTCAAGTACAACCCAT
Organism: Picea engelmannii; assembly: GCA_009831015.1. Lineage (NCBI taxonomy): Eukaryota > Viridiplantae > Streptophyta > Pinopsida > Pinales > Pinaceae > Picea > Picea engelmannii. Next base: position 60,864 of record ML778245.1, on the reverse strand, counting down.
TCCTGGGTTCACTCAAAGGGATACCATCGTAATCTACCAGCTCATATGCTCCTTTTTCCAAAACTCGGTGAACATTATAAGGACCTCGCCACATTGGTTCGAATTTCCCAGCTCCTAACACATCTCGATCCTATTCATAGAGAAGAAAAAGATCACCTTCGGAGAAAACGTGAGGCTTGACATGCTTGTCATATTGTGCCTTGACACGTTTTTTCTGGGCTTCTATTATTAGCGTGGCGTCACGTCAAGTTTCATCTAATCACATCAGATACAATAGGCATTCTTCTTCAGCAGAAGTATTGGGTAAGAGTTCGACAGCTAGCTTCAGAGAGGGTATCTCGCATTCTATAGGGAGAATGGCCTCCACACCATAGACTAACCAAAAAGGCATAAACCTAGTAGCGGATTTGACAAATGTCCGATATGCCCACAATGTCGAAAACAACATTGTGTGCCAACTTGTTTTATGAATTCCGATCATCCGTCGAAGCATAGTTATAAGAAATTTGTTGATCGCTTCGACTTGACCATTAGCTTGTGGATAATAGGGCATTGATTTATCATGATGAAGACCCAACTTTTCCGTAAGTTCCGACATCAGAAAATTTTTAAAGTGGCTACCATGGTCAGTGACGATAGCTTGGGGAACACCAAAACGAGTTATCACATAGTTAAAAAGAAATACGATTGCGGTCTTTCCAGTATTATCGAATGTCGGCATCGCCTCGGCCCATTTTGTAAAGTAATCAATAGCTACAATGATGTAACCATGCCCCCAAGCCGAGTGAGGGTGACATGTCATGAAATCGATGCCCCATTTCGCAAAAGGACCAACTGAGACCACAGGATGAAGAGGAGCAGGATGTGACTGAATTTTCTGATTGTAGGTCTGGCAGGCATGGCATTTCTGAATGGAATTAATGCAGTTGTTAAACAAAGATGGCAAAAAATACCCTGCGCATAAGATCTTCTGGGTAGTAGCATACCCAGACATATGAACACCAGATGCTCTAGAATGGCAGTCATTCAGAGCTTTCTCGGCTTCGTCAAATGTTAAACAACGTCGAAAAATAGATTCAATTCCCCGAAGGTAAAGAGTACCTCTGAGGATAATGTATTGACGAGCTTGATAACGTATGCGACGTCGTTCAGTACTAGACAAGGTAGGCTGAAAATTCTGGGTTTGGAGATAAATAATGATATCCCCATACCAAAAATCATCAGTGCTAATAAGGAAAAGAGATTCATTGGGTAATGAATCTACTGCTACATTTTCCGTTGCAGAATGAGGAAAATCACATATCAACTCAGCAAAAACTAATGACTTATTGGACTTGGCGTGGTCAAATTCCAAGTCAAACTACTGGAGTATGACAATCCATTTGGAGTACTTTCCCCCAAGCAATTGACATGTCAAAATATGTTTCATAGGGTTGCAATGAGAAATCACCGTAGTCTTACGTGAGAGGATATAATGCTGAAAGCATTGGACAGCTTGAATGACAGCCAAGGCCAGTTTTTCAACATGTTGATACTTGATTTCAGTTGGTGTGAGACTTCGACTCAAGTAGTAAACAACATGTTCATCATGCGCATCATCCTCTTGGACGAGAACCATGCCAATAGTGTACTCCGAGGCAACAAGATAAAGGAAATAATCACGACTGTAATCTGGTGGAAAGATAAGCAGAGCTCGCGTTAGGGACAACTTTAAATCTTCAAAAGCATTGTTGGCAACGGTATCCCAGACGAACTCAGAATCTTTTTTTAGCAGCTGCGTAAAACCACGAGTGATATCGGTGTAATTAGGAATAAAACAACGAAGAAAGTTTTCTTTCCCCTGCAAACTTTGCAACTGGCATAGTGTAGAAGGAGGAGGGAGATTAATAATCACCTCAACCTTAATAGGATGCACCCGGATCCCTTGACGTGAAATGATAAAACCTAGAAGACGGTTGGACTCTACGCAAAAAATGCATTTATGAGGATTTAAACATATACGATAGAACTGACAGCGAATGAAAATAGCACGTAGGTGGGTAGGGTGATCGACTCTGCGCATAGAATGAGCTGGTAAATCGTCCAAATAGTGTTGAACAATATGCTTGATATCATGAAAAGCATAAGACATAGCACGTTGAAACGTCGCGCCAACATTCTTACGACCGAAGGGAATTTTCCTATAGGAAAAAGTACCCCAAGGACAAATAAAAGTAGTCTTATGTTGGTCCTCGGGAGCGATGTTAATTTGATTATAGTCGGAGAAACCATCCATGAGAGATAAGATTTCACTTCTGACACAGTCATCGACAATCTGGTCGACGAAAGGGGTTGGAAAGTTTTCTTTTGGACAAGCTTTGTTAATATCCCTATAATCAAAACATACACGAATACTGCCTCCTTTCTTATCAATTGGAATAGGATTGGAAACCCATTCTGTCATAGCCATCGGATAAATAAAACCGGCTTTTAGAAGTTTTTCAACTTTGAGCTTGATAGTTGCTGCTTTACGTGGGTGGACTGGATGAAGGCGTTGTTGGACAGGTTTAGCTCCGAGGTATGTCTTTATCTCATGTACAACAATTGCAGGGTCGATACCTAGAATCTCTTTGTAGCTCCAGGCGAAGATGTCACGAAATTCTTTGAACAGAGATGTATAGGTGACGATTTCGTCGGGAGAACACGAAGCTCCAATATGAACATTTTCGAGTATCCGAGGTTTAACGTATATGTCAATGGGGATCGTGGCTGAGATGTTACTTAAGTTCCCTTCAGAAAACACATCATGTGAAGTTGCGGGAACCGTCGAAATGACAACAACGGTCGACGGAGTCGAAATCCGTTGGTAGTTCTCAAGAGTATGTTGCTCCAGAAAAAGTATGGAACGATGATGCCCATCATCCTAAGGGGTGTCTTCCATGATGGACATGATCATCTCGTCAGTGGGAGAAATAACACGAAAAGGATCGGGAGACAACTCATCAAGAGAGGGGGTAGAAGGTGTTGCCGATTGAATGGCATGATAGGCTGATTCAACCAGACTTAATGGCATTACATCACCGAAACAAAGATGATCTCCAGGGTTAGGGACAATCCAAGGGTCATGTGATGTAGGAAGTTTGTGAGGCATGGTGGAGATCATGTTGATAGAAGAAACTGACGGGCGTGGAACATCGGGTGGTGGAATGGGAAAAGTACCCATTAATGAGGAGTCCTTTAACATGCCTACACCGACGTTCTCATAACCTAGTGGGATTTTATAAATAAATAGCACGTTACTAGTACAAGTATTAGAATTGAAGAAGGCAAGTTGGTCAACGGTAACAACCTTTCCTTGATGAGAGGAAATGTACTACATGGAAAAGGGTTGACACAACTGCGTGAATGGAATCAATCCATCTATGGCCAAGTAAAAGATTATAATCAAGGGGAGCATCAAAAACTTCCACTTCAACTTGGACCGTCTTACCTTCTAGTGTGATAGGCAATGAAGGAAGAACACCATAAGGCTTAAAACCAGAGCCATTAAAGGCTTTAAGAGTGTTTTGTGATTCAATCAAGGGAGGAGAGCCAATGGATTTCCAACAAGAAAAAGACATTACACACGTTGAGGCACCCTCATCAATAACAGTTCGAAAAATTTTCTTGTTAGAGACAACAACTTGTATCTAGAACGTGAGTTGCGGGGGTAACCACAGAATGTGATCATCTAAGTCAAAGACTATTAAATTCGTATCGGTTGGATCAATTCCACCTATAGCTTTTAACAGTGCCTTCCGCTGTGCAGGAAAAGACTGAAGGACTTCAAGGGCAGACATCACTGAAGGTTCCTAGGCCAGATCTTCCACAATGTTGTAGTTCTGGGCCGCACGAGCATGAGGATTGAAAGCCGATTTTCTAACGACACCTTTTGGGGGTGGTCGCAGAATTGTATCCAGACTCGCTCGTTTGATATGAAGAGGACCATTAGTAGGTGGAGTTGCGGGAGAGGGTTGTACCAAAGCGGGACGTAAATCGTCAACCTTCTCCTTAGATGGAATATAATCTTTGGCTCTAGTTGTGAGTGCAACATTGTTTTTCTTAGAATCACCAGTACACATCAAAACATATGATGTCATAGAAGAGGAGGGTTGGTATTGAATGACCAACTGAGCCTATTGTTGAGACGGGAAGGTTTGGGACAAGACTAACGGGGTAGAAGGTTTTGGCATCCCTTGAAGGAACTTAGTAACCTCGGCATGTCGTGGACAATCCTTCGTGTAGTGATCGTCACCACCGATAAGGAAAGGGTAGCGGGGTTTGCACTTATTCCAATCTTCAACAGGAGTGGTTTTAGTTTTCTCTTCTTGATTATTATTTTTTCCCTCCTTATTCTTGCCCCTCCCCTTTTTAGATTTTTTTTTACCAGCAGGGGTAGATTGAACAACATTGACCTCAGAAGTTTTACCGGTGGGAGTGGTAGGAGATGGAGCATTTTGAACATTAGAAGAAGTAGATTTAGGGGTTGTACTTGAAATAGAATGTGAGTGGGCTTGGGAATTACCGATCACACCGTCAGTTGCATGCGAGGCAACTGGAGTAGTTGAAGTGATGAAAGTACCAGGATGAGGTAATTCAGGTAGAAAATCGTAAATTGTTCCCATTTACGAATAAACGATATCAATATATTGAGCATGGCTTATAGCCTGCTCCTCCGTAACAACGCCACCCATGGCAATGTCTTTACCAAGTTCATTCGCAAATGATTTCGTAAACCATTCGGCCAGTAATTGATCGGGGAGTTCAAGTTTGATGAGACGTTGACATCTTCGCCACTCATGGATATGATCAGATATATGAGTGTCTTTAGTCTGTTTGAAGGAATTCAAAATATCAGTCCCGGTATCATAACAGATCGGTAACTGGTAATGTGTAAGGAAAGCCATAGCTAGGGTGTTGAAATCAGAGAAGAAACCTTGTGGCAATTCGATATACCACTTCGCAGCAGAACCGGTAAGGGTCCGTTGAAACAGACGTAAACAAATAGAGTCATCCATCAATGAGTTGGATGAGCACCATAGGTGAAAAGTCATAACGTGATTGTTCGAGTCCTCTCCCACTTTGTCGTCGAATTTAGGAATGTCTGAAGGAAGCTTTTCTAGAATAACAGGCCATTGGGGAGAGTGACGAATAGGATCATTTAAAATCCTAGACAAATCCAGAAAATCGAAAGTAGCAAGAAAAGGTAACTGTCAATTCACCTGCGGGTACTGATGGCTTTGGGGCGGAAGCCCTGTCGGCAAACCAGTAGGAATGTAAGAAGTCTTCCCATAATGGGAAGACCCAGATAGATTCGGTGGTGGTTGGAGAGGATAGTAGTTCCAAGGATTGTAGCCTTGAGTTTGATTAGGGACCTGAGTTTGAGAATTATGACCCTGACCCGAAATAGGATTGGTTATACCTAGATATGGTTGGCCTATAGTAGGGACACTCTGCTACCCCCCAGTCATTTGAGGAAGATTTTGTATCATTTGATTCCAATACTGGGCCAAAGAAGGAGGTATATTTTGTCCAAAAGGTGGGGTTGGTCCCCCTATCGTAGGTGGCATTCCAACTAGAAATTGTGTTCCAATCAAAGGTTGTGTAGGAAGTAAAATATGTCTGGTAAGAGGAAGTTGAGTTGTACCACCTTGTCCACCAATGGGAACCTGGAAGTTTGGTGTAATGGACGGGATAGTGCCACTAGGATTAGAATTTCCAGAAGGAAATTGAGGGAGTGTCAGAATAAAACCAAGAATAGGGTGCCGAGGAAAAGAAGGACCACCTGGAGAACCGGTTGGGGTTTGCGGAGGTGTTGGAACAGAAGAATTCAACAAAGGATTCAATGCATGGTATCCAGGTGGTAGTGTAACATTTGGCGTTCGCTGAGTGTTGATAGGATCAAGACCAGCTGCAGTGACCCAAGTTGGGACACTCGTAGTATTCGTGAGATGGGCCATCTCGGCAGGGATAGTAAAGTGACAAGTGGTATTCACTGGTACAGTCTCTGTCTCAGAAAACACCGGAGGGTTGATTTCGAAGATCGTAGGCGAACCAGGACCAAAAAGAGTCGTTTGGAAATCACCTCACCAAAAAGGATCTTGGCCTTCTACACCGGGAAAAGGCCCAATGAGTGATCCAGAAGTGGTAACAACTAGTTCTCCAGAAGAATTTAGTCGCATAAAGGGTCATTCAGAACCACGGCGAATTCGAAAATCCTCTCGAGTATTGGCAATTCGAAAAGGTTCTATAGATTCAGTTGATTCCACTTGTTGTGTGGTGACAACTGGGACTTCACTCTGCTGAGGAGAGCCCTCAGGTGTACTAGTAGGAAAGGGTTCAGAACAGTCCAGATGCTCTGGAGATAAACCTTGCATTCTACGTGAATGACGTGGGGGAGCTATTGTAAATGAGTGACAAACTTCGCGAAGAAAAACCTATGGTCAACTTTGAGAAACAAACAACACAGGCGAGTAAACATAATCTAGGAAGCAATCACCAGGCAAACAAGACCTTCTAATTTCGAAGCCACTAGTTGGTGATGAAATCCAACGTCGCAACAACGAGACGAGAAGGGGTGGGGCTAGGGTGGAAAAGTTACGCTGATGACCTTCTTAACGGACTTACACCTTGGTGCAAGCTCCCACACATGATCGTGGGTATACCCTCCAAGGATCTCGAGTGAGTTTGGTCAATGTCAATTCCAGGTACCGTGAAGACTTTCCCCTCCATAATCACCTTGGGTAAGAACCTAGATAGATAGGCCACTAAGGTCACCACAAACAATAGTAAAGCCTGGGGGAAAAGTCAACAGTCTGATCCACACGCAAGGGCAGGGTATCTAGCCCGAAATCAACTCAAAAGGCTTCCACTCTTCATTGTGGGTATACCTTCGAGTGATCCCCGTAATACGTGCAATCTCTACATTGATATCAACAAAGAAGGGTGAGTAACTCTTCCAATATCAATGCGACCTAGTGTTTGACCCTTGTGTGAGAACAACTTCCCAGGAAAAGATGTTGCAAATGGAATTTAACACTCCCTAACACAAGATGCTACTGTGTGTTTTGTGCTTTTGGAGAGTGTATCTCTCTTTCTACTCCAAAGCGCTAGCCTAGCTAAATGTTGGTGTAAAAAATCCCTAGAAAAGAGTTACTAGATAAATTTTATGATTACACAGTGTTATTAAAGGTTGTTGTTTACTCAAAGGTAACGGAAATGAAACTTATGTTGTATGACTCTGACCCAAAAATGCAAGGATGAGAATGAAATGTATCACTTTTCGTTCAATGAATTCTATGTATGGGAGAGAGAGAAAGTTTTCCAGATCAACCTCGAACTACAATGAAAAATTTCCTTTCAAATGCCAACCCAAACAATCATTTATCAAATAGAACTACTCTATTGTGTCTTTTTCAAATACTTCAACAATCTCAATAATTTGATTTTTCAATGTTTTCTAAAAACAAAAACAAGTTTTTTGAAAGAAAAAACTTTTGTTCACTTTTCCAAAAAGGACTCAGACTATGACAGTAAGAGTACAGAAAATCAAATCAACGAATAAGCAAATAACCCAATCCACTCTTTCAATGAAATCAAAAATAAAGAGAAAACCAAAGCAGTCTTCTCAATTACACAAGAAAATGATCTTTCAAACCAATAAGCAAAAGAGAAAGACCAAGTAATCAAATTTCAACCAATCACTGATTCTCAACTAATCAAACACACTCAGAATCTGAAGTCAAAGAGAATGGTCTTGCCGAGAAGAGTCAACAAACGAAAGTCAAGCCAAAAATAACAAGAAAAGCCTTGAAACCCTAAGACTGTTCATGCATACAAACAAAGACAAGAAAGATACCCATCAGCGGTCCAAGAAACTCATAAGAGGTAATCCAACTGATTTGGGCAGTTAGAAAGACCAAAACTTAAATTCAAAATTTTTAAAAATCATGTTCACAGGCAGGTAATGTTACACAGTGCGAGAATCATTGATTCTCACGGGTGACCCTTGAGCAGGGTGTGAGAACCTCGCACTGAAACCTATGGGCAAAGTGCGAACTCTACCTAATCTCGCAGGCTGCAATGCAATGCAGTGTGAGACTTCCTGAACATAACCAAAAATTTGAAAAATTAAGTAAAATTCAAAAAGGCTTCTGGACCCAGAGGGTCTATCAGGATATCCTAAAGACTCAGAGACTGATAGGATAGGAACAAAGTGAAACTAGAGCAAATGGACACAGAAAAATATCAAAAGCCACAAAGAAAATGGGATTTTCCCCAGTGGAGTCGCCAATTTTGTTATTGGATAATCTGTAAGTGTAGACAGAAACCGATCTCCCTAGATCCACCTGGATCTAGAACAAAGCAAGAAAGAATATGACTCTTTTCCTATATTCTAACCACTGAATTAAATAGGAGGAAATAACAAAGAACATACCTTATGATCGCTTCCTTTGGTCTTTGTTTCTCCCACTTTGCTCCAGTGCTCTCATATAGTCAAGACCAAAACAATACAAACCAACTGAAGTGAAGAAAACACAATCTATTCAACAGTCAATCTATGTATATGATCAAGGAGTTATACAATAAAGTGGAACTAGCTTTATGGGAAAGGGACATATTACTGTATCATATTGATGGAAAGTAAAGATTACAACCTGAGCCTTGATGTCACAAACTTCCTTTCGATGGCCCTTGGCTCCAACACACACACTTTCTCACTTGTATGAAGAAGATCAACCACCTTTGATAAACTTGTTGGAGTTCTTAGTTGCTGTAGCATGAGTCCTTCACACAATCTTTCACTAATTCTCCAATGACTTGCTTAACCTTGTTTTCTTCTAACTTTTTCCATGAGAATTCACTCAATATATAGGAGAGAATGAATTGGTTACTTGGATAAGAATTATCCCAAAATATCAGGGAATCCAGTACTAGGATAACCATTCAAATGCCATCTCATCCTTCTAGAAGATTCTCTTTTAGAAGCATCGACAATCCATCTTTTTCCTTGCTTTATACAGAGTTCGCAGCGTAGCAGTTCAACACAGTGCGAACTTCTCGCACCCTAGCTTAAGGTAGCCTGCGAGCATCATGCATTCTCGTAGGCAAATATACTAGTAGCCTGCGAATAGTCCTCAAAAATGTGATTTCTGGAAAGAGATGAAGGTAACTTTTCTTAGGAGAAAGTTCTAATGAAGAGCCTGAGTACGCCATCATCAATACATCATCATGATGATCAAAATCATGGGTAACACACATGCATCCATCTTTAATAATAAATCTTAATTTATTAAATCTATCGACATGGATTCACTTTGTCCACTTTTAATTAAAAAATATATCCTTTATAACTCCACTTTAATAAGAAACTTTATACTTCACGCTTTTCCTCATTTGCTCCACGCATGCAAATGGTTCAAAAATAAAAACTCGTGGTTTCCTCGCACACATTCAAACTTTGCAAATGGTGGATCGGCCTCACGCTACACTCCAACCTCATAGAACTCACGCAAGCCCGCGACTCAGCAAAGATCACGACCCAACGAAACTCTTCAATGAAATTTCAGTAAATGGAGGAATGCACCAGACGGATTTGCTCACGCATCTCCACTTAGAAAAAAATTTGTGCCTTAAGGGGAGTGCTCCTCCGAATAACGAAGGGGAGCGCTAGTTGGAGCATCCAGTGCTCTGTACATGTAGAAGCGGTGTTTCGGTGCAACAACACTCTTAGAAGCATTCAACGGGGGCACCGAGAATCCGAAAAATTGAATTTTATAAGTGCGAGAGCGTTGGCGCTCTCTAACAATTGTATAGGGGGTGCCCGTGATTTTTCAAAAACAAATTCGATATCTTTTTCTTGAATCTCGCCTCAGAGATAGCTGGATCTCCAACCAACTCTGATACCAAGTTAAAATATAAGAAGAAAAACAACACGGTGAGGCTACACTGACTTCTCTATTATTAAATGAAGACTGATTACATCCTTATATAGGAAATGACTCTGCCAAGTCGGTTACATGCAAACCAAAGTCAACTAGACTCTTAACTATGAACTGACTCTTAACATGCCTACAAATGACTCTCACAACTGGTGCTTACAACTGGCGCTTACTCCATTATTTCCAAGTCAAATGATGAGCCTGTTTTAGGCATTACAGTGCATTTTTATCACGGGAAAATTTTTACAATGACAGATTGAAGTCGATTATTAACTTTCAATGCTATTACAGTTTTCGCAATGCTAATATACAACAATTAGAGTTTTCGTACATGAATTCATTCGATAGGCACCTATAAGAAACAAATTAAGTAAGAATAGGCTGAGGCACCAAAACATTGAAGCAAAAGTCCATTGGTCGAAGAATATTAGATGTGTTTCTTCATCTTTCAATTAGCTTCACTACTTCTCGCAAACTCTCGATATCGATGGAGCTCTCAAACGAATCACGAGAGTACCTCCTCTCGACTCCATGGCTGCACATCTCCATGGTCGTGTCGACCTTTCTGTCGCCCTCTCTCTCAGGCTTCTGCTCCAGTGGCCCATAGGCAACAACTTTGTCAGTATAATTTCCATCGAGCTTCTGCTCCAGTGGCCCATAGGTGGCAACTTTGTCTGCATAATTTCCGTAGACTGTTCAGTGGCTGGTGAACTACCAAAACATTTTGGTTGTTGCAGAAAATGAAATGCCCATTCACATCTCTCCAATCTGTAATAAAATCTTAATTTTTGTCAATGATTCAGAGGTGGTAATCAGTTAGCCACCATAGTAAATTTTAAATATAATCAATTAAAAGTAAAACAATAAACATATAAAGGGATGCCTTTCCCTTTATAATAGTGAAAAAGTTAGTCGTTGAAATCATAACCATTGATTTATTAGGACCACTAAGAATATTCCATCAATATTTAATCTTGTCTCTACAAAACTAATTAAGCACTAAAAACCTATTAAATGTCAAGTAAATATATATATTTTAAAAGATTTAAAAATTTATGAATATATATTTTTCAAAGTTTATAATATTTTAGAATGGTTACTTTGGCACAAATTTTTATTTTTATTTTATTTTATTATGTAGGTTTGTTATAACTCTGCTAAAAACAAAATCCAAACTTTCACATCTAATCTGTGCGATGACCATGATGAGGAAAATTAAATTTTGACAATATATTTCACCTAATCATATCTTTCTTCGTAGAATTTGTTAACTTTTAAATGGAGAATGTAACAGAGCACTCTCAGATATTAGGATTCTTTGTAAGATCTCTTTCAGCAATCATATGTTTAAAGTTTATCTCATTTTTATCTTTTAAATAAAATTTGGTCACTAGACGAGATATGTAAATCGTTGATTTGTATGAACATACATGGACAATGTTATGGAGTAACTCAAGTATTTTTAGTATTCTAATTTTTTGTAATATCTGTTTGGTCAATCATATGTTTAAATTTTCTTCCCTTAAAAAATATAATTTCCGTAGTTATAATTTCGATGGGTATATTATTAACCAAATGTGCTAAGTAGAAATACACATTAATAAGATAAAAAATTATCATAGAATTTCGGTAGTTATAGTTTCAATGGGTATATGATTAACCAAATGAGCTAAGTAGAAATACACGTTAATAAGATAAAAAATTATCATATGGAAACCTTATCCACTAATGTAAGGTAAGGTATGAGATGTAATATAATATGCAAAAACATAAATATTTATTAGATATCAATGGAACAACACAATATTAAGAAGAGCAACATCACAAATGATACATTTATTTAGAGAAAGCAATGTTCACTTGCCTCTTGTAGGTGGTAACCTCCAATAGTTACAATAATTCTCAAGACAAAAACTTTTCATGCCTTCTGATCTTATTTATACTAATTCTATCTTCTAAATATCATTCTAGAGGAAGATCCTTCTAGAAGCGGAAGCTTATATTAAGTATTCTTACATTGACTTGTTCACATCTATTAAATATGCCTTATTAACTAATGTTGACCTTTATTACATGGAAATATATTATTCTACCTATATGAGGGGTTAGGGAGGTTAGGTCCCTAACATGCCCTCCCCCTTGAAGATTAGCCTTGTCTTCAAGGCTTGAGATGAAGAAATTGTTATATAATGGTCGTTGGCTCCCAAGTGGCATCTTCTAGAGTTGTATCTTTCCACTGCACTAACACTTCCTTCACAGTGCATTGACGAAGATGACACTCACACTGGTTCAAGAGTACTTGTGGTTGCAACCAAATGGAACCTTCTTCATCCAACTCAGGGATATTGGTTTGAGTGTGGCACTTAGTTCCAATCACCTTATTTAAGCATGAGACATGAAAAATAAGATTGAGAGTAGAATGACTAGGAAAATTTATTTGGTAGGCCACCTGCCCCACTCGCTTAAGAATTGTATAAGGACCTTAAATTTTGGAGCATGTTTCTTACAATGGACAGCTTTGAGTGAAGTCTTCTTATAATGTTGCTGACAAAGAAACACCTGGTCCACTTCAACAAATTTTCATTCAGAACGATCTTTATCTTCTTTTTGCTTCATGTGATTCTGAGCCATGTCTAAATTTGCTTTGAGTGTATGGACAATGCCCTCACAAACTGTAATATTTTTGTCAACCTCCTGAACCTTCAAGATACCTGGTATGTATGAGAGAATCGATGGTGTATTTTGTCCATAGATTGCTTCAAAAGGAGGCATGTGAGTAGTTTTGTGGTAAGATGTGTTGTACCACCATTCAGCTCGAGGTAACCATTGAGCCCACTTATTTTATCTGTTATATGCAAAACACCTCTAATATGTTTCCAAACACTTGATGAAAACTTCATTTTGGCCATCAATTTGTGGATGATAGGCGGTGCTGATATGAAATTGGGTTCCCTGGAGCCTGAACAATTATTTTCAAAAATTGTTGGTGAAAGTGGGATCTTTGTTAGAGACAATAGAATGAGGCATGCCATGAAGCTTGAAGATATCATCCATGAAAATTTGAGCCATTGTGGATGCATTGAATGGGTTTTGAAGAGAATGTGAATGATCATATTTGGAAAGACTGTCAACTACCACAATGATGACTGAATTATTTCCCGATTTAGGTAAGCCAATAATGAAATCCATATAAATATCCTTCCAAATAGCCAGTGGAATCAGGAGTGGTTGTAGTGTGTTCGAGGCCTTGACTATGTCTCCCTTTTTGCATTGATATACATCACATTAAGCCACAAAGGTGTGGATGACATGTTTCATACCATGCAAGAAAACAAACGTTTGGCCCTTTTATAGGTTTTGACAAACAGTAAATTCTCAATTGTGGGGGAAGCATGAATCTCCGAAAGAACCGTAGATTTAAGTTGCGACTGTTTGCTTAAATATAGACACCGTTTGTAGTGAAGCTTGTCATTGTGCCAAGAGTACCATGGATAAACTGGAGAATTGTCTTGCAATTATTGGATCAGGAAATAAATTTTGGGGTATTGCAGCCATTCATGGTGAACAAATTGGAGCCAATATGGTACAAGGAATTAGATATAAAAGAGGGACCCTTAGTCTTCATACTTCCTCGAAAGAGCATCAACAACAAAATTTTTATTTGTCCTTATTGTAAATTATTTAATAATCATATCCAAATAGATTGGTCACCCATTTTTGTTGCTTCAGGGATGAAATATGTTGTTCCAAAAATGATAGAATCTTTGATGATCTCTTTTAATTTGGAATCATTTCCAAAATAGATAAGGACATCAGAGATCCGTGACATGCATAATAGCCAACATTTCCTTTTCATAGGTGTATTGGCTCAAATGTTGATTTGGAAGTTGTTTTCTAGTGAAGGCCAAAGGTTGTCCTTCTTGCATGAGCATTGCTCCAATTCCTTTCTCAGGAGAATCACATTCCAATACAAAAGTATTCTTGAAGTCGGGAAGGGCTAGGAAAAGATTTGTGCACATAGCCTTTTTCAAGGTGTGGAATGATTGACCAGTTGTTGGAGTCCAATTGAAAGCATTCTTTTTAGGGAGAGAAGTGATAGGTGTTGCAATTTTTCCATAATTCTTAGCAAAATTATGATAATATCCTGCTAAACCCAAAAAACCATGCAAGATCTGGAGAGTTTTGGGGTGATGCCAATCCTGCATAGCTTCAATTTTACTAGGATTCACTGTTACACAATCCTTGCTAAAAATATGACCCAAGTACTCCACTTTCAAGGTGTCAAAGGCACATTTAGGTTGTTTGAGGAAAAGTTGGTGCTAATAAAGTAGATGGAGAACTTTATCCACATGGGAAAGATGGGTTGTCCATGATTTACTATAGATGAGAATATCATTAAAGAAAAATAAGACAAGATGATGGATAAACAGACGAAAGAAATGATTCATGAGACTATGACAAGTGGAGGGGGAATTATACAAGCCAAAGGGCATGACCAAGAACTCATAGTGACCCTCATGAGCTTGAAATATAGTCTTGTGAATGTATGTGTCTTTCATATGAATTTGGTGGTATCCAAAATGGAGATCAAGTTTAGTAAAGTATTTAGCACCACTCAATTCATCCAATAAATCATCAATGACAGGAATTAGAATCTTGTCTTTGATGGTGAGTTTGTTGAGGGAACGAGTGTTTGGACACATGCACCACATGCCTTATTTATCGAGGACCACGAACATAGGAAAAGAATATGGGCTGGTGCTAGGACAGATGACATGTGTGTCAAGAAATTCTTGAATAATTTTCTCAATTTCATTCTTCTGGGAAAAGGGATGATGATAAGGGTGAACATTGGGAGGAAGACTCCCCAGAACTAGAGGAATGGAATGATCATGAGCACCAAGGGAAGGGGGAAGTAAATTGGTGTTTGGAGAGGATAGATTGGAGGTCAAGATGCACAGAGGGTGTCTCAACTTATCGAATGGAACGAAGTTGGGAAATAATTCATGAATGACCTTTTTCTATGATATTTTCCATTCAATGGGAACTAATGATCTCAGGGGAGCCTTTTGTGATTCCTTGGAACTTATATTGTTGGCCTTCATTTTGAAATTACATGGTTAATTTCTTAAAATCCACAAGGATGGGGTCAATAGTGCGTAACCATTATGCACCTAGATAATTTTCACAACCACCCATGTCGATAGCCAACATATGATATTTCAGGTTGTACTGACCAATTTGGAGACACACATTTTCACAATGCTCCCCAAATTTTATGGAACCACCATTGGAAATCATGATTTGAAATTTTTTGACGACACATATACAACAATTGGTTTCTTGAGAAATGTGACGATGAATAAAATTATGGGTGATTTTACTATCAATCAGGATGATGAACTTTCAATTTTTAACGTAGCCAATTAGCTTGAGGGTTTGGGGAGAAGAGAAGCGAGTGAGGGAATTCAATGAAAATATCAGTTCAACTTTTGGTGTATGAGATGGAAGAATGATATCAGTTGGATCAAGTAGCTTTTCCACAAGAGGATCTTCTACTTCTTCATTAGACACATCCTCAAATAAGACCACAAACAGTTTATGGTCCTTACACTTGTGCTCCAAAAAAAAACTTCATCATGTAATTATAGAAAAGAATCTTGAGTTTTCATTCATCCATTTATTCCTGAGTTAATTTATGGATCATGAGAGGGTTGGGATAAGGGATAGGATTGGGAGGGTGAGGGAGAGGAAGAAAAGAGGGTTTTTAGTGCTGGGAAAAAAAAACCTATTGTGCTTCCTTTGCACGCTTAGTTTCTTCCAACAAAATCTGGGGGCGATTCATGAAGACCTAGGCTCATATTTCATCCTTGAGGCCACTAATAAAGCATTCATGGAAGAAGGTATCAAACATTCCCTTTGTTTTGAAACCCAATTTATCAAATGCAAGAATAAAATTTTCCATGGTACCAAACTATTTCAACTTGGTCAAACAACACACAAAGTGTGTGTCGGTGTCAAAGTGTTCATAAAGTCAGCCACAAACTGCGTTCAAACAACATATCCTTGGAATTATTTTCTATGACATTTCCACCATTGCAAACATTTAAGATCTATATAGAGGACACTGTATTGAAGTTTGTCCAATTCATCAATGATACCATGCAAGGAGAAGTAATGTTTCATTTTAGTGTCCCAACTAGTGGGATATGAGCCATCAAATTTATTCACCTTCCCTCATGGAGGACATAGATCACAATGAAAGGGTTTGGACTGAAAAGGATGGTAATTGGAGGAAGTTGTAACTTATGGGTTAGAAGGTTGTTCGGATGAGGTATGGACACTAGAAAATGACATTTTTTTTAGGACCTTGGTAGCAAAGGAGTCAACCTAAGAATGAAGGTGGGATGCAAGCTAGTTGGAGAGGTGGGAATTGATGTCCTTCTTCAGTTCCTCTTTCATGTAATCCGTTTTGGCATCTATGTGGGTATTGATATAGTTTTCAAGGTCTTGGTTGCAGGTGTTAGCCATGGTTAAGAGGAAACACAAGAGTAAGTGGGAATGAAGGGTATCCAAAAAGGGAGAGTGTGTCCACATGAAAAATGCTTACAATTGATAGATACCGCTATGATCAGTGTTAGAAGGGGAATCCAATGGGATAGGTCCCAAATAAGGGTGTTGGGAAGGGGGGTTAGGACCACAAGAAAACAAGGCTTAAAAAATGATAAGTATCACTGCAAACAGGATGAAAAGAGGAGTCCAGTAGGATAGGTCTCAAATAATGGTGCGAGAAGGCCCCAATTTTCTTTTCTTAACTCCTACAGAGTCATACTTTGATCTAAATAATATTGTCGTGTCGAAATGCCCAAATTATTAACAAGAAAACATGTGTAGTAATTTTGCAGCCAAAATTTAGGAGGCAAGGTTGAAAAACAATAGATCTTATTTGTTCCTTGTTTGTTCTATTTTTTTCCTAAGGGTTAGGGTTTTTCCAGGGTTCCTACATACAAGGGTTTTCCCTATGTTATATCTCTTTGACATATGTGCGGGGTCAAACAATAGTACTCAACCCAATATCTCAAGGTACCAACTAAGGAGACTATATCCTACCTTTAGTCATACTACGTGATTACCCAAGTACTAGAGAGTGTCTGCCTAAGTTTTGTTCTCACTGGAACTATAGAAGTCAAATGACCGATCGATTGATCTTTGCGCTTTTGTTGAAATATTTCTTCATGGTTTGTTGTCTTCTCTTTATGTTTTCCAAGGAAAACATTATTTTTTCCTCTAAAGCTAACATCACATTTATCCTTTGAGGGACATTGGAAGAATTTAATCCTTTGATCTGTAGCATCATCCATAGAGAAGAAAGTTCCAGTTCAGTAGGAAAAATGACTTCTTGCCCATAGAAAATATGAAATGGAGTGCAACCTATGTTTACCTTGGTAGTAGTACGATCTGACCAAAGGGTGTAAGTGAGGAGGGTGTGCCATTAACGATGCTTATCCTCGATGAACCTCTTCATGATGCTAACCATATTTTTATTAGTAGACTCAAATTGCCCATTTCCTTGATGGTAATAAGTTAATGAGGTGAAATTTTTGACCCCCAACTTAGCTAAAAACTTAGTCAACTTAGCAGAAATGAAAGCGGGACCGTTATCTTTAATAATCTATAAATGAATGCCAAATATGGAGAAAATATTAGTTTCCAAGAAATAAATTGCATGTTCATCCTATGAGTGTTTAAGGGGGACAACTTCAGTCCACTTAGTGAAATAATCAGTGGTTGTTAAGATAAAAACTTCCCCTACTAAAGATAGAGGATTTATGGGACCAATAAAATCTAGACCCCATTTGGAAAAATGAAAATGAGGGAGGACATGTTGCAAAGGAATAGTAGAAATGTGTTCTTTCCCAATGAATTTATGGCACTTGTCACAAGATCTTGAGAATTTATAAGAATATTGAAAAATTAAAGGCCAATAATAACCTTTTCTGATTATTTTAAAAGTAGTAGTTTTAGCAGAAAAGTGACCACCAACATGAATAACAGAATATGAAGATCCATGAGTTTCATGTAACAATTTATGTGCTTCCACATTATTCACACATTGAAGTAATATACCATCAATAGACCTGAGAAAAAGGTCTCCTAAAATAATATATCTGGAAGATTCAAGAAGTAGCCTTCTCCTTTGATGAGTGTCTAATTCATCAGGGCACTTTTGATATTACAAGTAATAAACTAGATTTTTATACCAGGGATGTTTAGCTATAGAAAGAATTTGAATCTGAATATAAAATAGTTTTGACAGAGGATTATCATGATCGTCAATTTATTCACTTGCTTCAGCATGTTGAGCTAAGTGAAGGGATATGTCTCGTCCCTTTATTGTTTTCGAATTCATGTTGGTTAAATAATGCTCCTGGATTTTGGCAAGCCAATGTGAAAGCTTCCTTGAAAGATACGTTTGTAAAAGAAAAAACTTGACAGTAGGAAAAGGGACTTTTACCTATGTGTGCTTCCCTAGGATAAAGTAGCGAAATTTCTCCACATCTTTAACAAGAGAAAAAGCATGTTTTTCGATATAAGAATACTTGAATTCATCATCCGATAAATTTTGTCTCATGTAAGCTATCAATTTTTCTTTATTTCGTTCATCACATTGTAAGCGAATAACAAAAATTGCTTCCTTAGTGGCATAGTGTATACGATA
This sequence comes from Picea engelmannii, assembly GCA_009831015.1. Classification (NCBI taxonomy): domain Eukaryota; kingdom Viridiplantae; phylum Streptophyta; class Pinopsida; order Pinales; family Pinaceae; genus Picea; species Picea engelmannii. Next base: position 42,186 of record ML778245.1, on the reverse strand, counting down.
AAATATTTCTCAAAGTTCGGTTTCACTAGAACCGGTGCAAAACATATTTCCTTCTTAATCCTCATGAAAGAATTTTCGACATCTTTAGTCCAATAAATGGAGTGATCTTTCTTTAAAATATTATGAATCAGTTTGACCATTAAATTAAAGTCATGAAAATATGTATGGAGAAAGTTGATAATTCCCATAAAGGATTTAACCTCCTTTTTCGAAATGGGGGAAGTAAGGTTCATAATATAAACAATCCTTTTGATATCTATGCTTATTCTTGAATCATAGACAATATGTCCAAGGATCTTTCCCTTTCTAGCACCAAAAATAGATTTAGAAGGATTTAAAGAAACTTTGAACTTTTTACATCGCACAAGAACTTTTCTAAGATGAACAAAATGATATAATCGGTTCTTTGAATACATATTCAAGTCATCAAGATAAACCTAGATAATCTTACCGATCAGATCATTAGAATCTATTTGCATAGCTCTCTAGAAAGTGGAACCTACATTGGACAAACCAAAGGCATGTGTTCCTAAGAAAATGTGGACCAACATGCAGTAAAAGTGGTTTTGTATCTATTAGTCATTTTTAATTTAATATAATTATAATAAGAGAAACAATCAACTAACGATATCATTTTTGACCTTGCAACTTGTTGCAAAATAATTTCCATATTAGGGAGACAAAAATGATCTTTAATGATTTCTCTATTTAATACGTCAAAATCAACACATAATTGAATATGTCCAATTGTTTTCCTAACAAAAACCAAGTTTGAGACCGACTCAAAATAATTAAATGGGAAGATTATACCATCTTTCTGTTAGCACTAGGAGTCACCTTCAGATTGCATGGAAGGCAAGGCCCAGTACCCATCAAGTTATAAGTGAATGTAAGGGTGTTTAAAGGGTCAAATGGAAAAGGATGGAAATGATAATGTTCTAACTCATATAACATGGCTAGCATGCACCAACAATTAAGTTCTTGGATAAATTCAATCAGTAGTTTTGGAGTAAGTATGAATAGAGGGAAGACTTGATTGAGAGAAGTGTAGGGGCTGTTGTAAATATCAGGTCCACAAAATCCTAAGGAGGAAATTTTCTTAACACAAGATCTTCTTGAACTGAGAAACTAAGGAAGCTAAATAAACATCATGATAACATAATGATCAAACATCCATCATAACATCACCACAATCATTCATGTGAATCATTCAAAGCATGAACATTTAGCATCATAAGCAGATAAGATAAACAGAATTTGATTTCTATTAGTCAAAAAGTCTTAAGTCTAGTACATCACTAGATCACAGTTACTTCCTCAAAATATTACAGTATCAAGGAGTCTTGCTCAACCATCTGAACCTACTAAAGCAATTGATCTATCTATTTATAACAAAAAGGGAGGCAACAATTGGAGATACGATCTGGCCTCCTTCCCTTGAAAAAATATATACATTTATTTGCTCTAACAACTTATCTAACCACCTATGCTTTAAAACAAGAAAATGTTGGTGACTAATCCAACTGAATTTCAAACTAATTCAATTCCCTTTTGTTGTACAACTCCTTTCTTTCCATGTGTCTTTCAAAGAATGTAGTTGTCTTCATGATGCCAATTGGTGTTTCTCTATCCTTCTCCATCATCAATTAATCCAAAAGTTATTAGCTTGGTCCTCCTAGATCCCTGGTGTTTGTTGGCAGCTTCCTTGGGTAGAAAATCTAGGTAGCGCACTACAAGGAGAAAAGTTAGCTCCCGTAGGTAGCACCACTATATTGCATATGTGTACAGACTCTACTCTCTTTTCAATATTAGGTAGCACCTTTAGGTAGCGCCCCTATGTTGCGCATGTGTGCAAACCTTTACCCTCTGTGAAATATTGGGTAGCGCCACTGTGTTGTGCCTGTATGGAAATTATGTTATCTTCCAAATATTAGGTAGCACCTCTAGATAGCGCCACTTACGCTGCGTCTATGTGCCAACTCTGTTCTCTTCCCAATATTAGGTAGCACCACTTACACTGCGTCTATGTGTAGGTTTGGGGAGCATTTCCAAAAACACAGTGCCTTCAACCTTGAACATCTATCGAGAAATTTGTGGTATTTCATGATGACAAAACCATTTTACTTGGGTGCCTTGAATGCACAATAGCTAGTGTATTTTACCACTGGGGGAAACTATCACTTAGAAAAAACTCAAAAACCATATAGTTAAATTCTTATAAGCATGTATAGATGGCAGAGATAATATATGCATATCAGTTAAACCTCCCAAAAAGGAAACATCCTAAAAAATGGGGCTTACCTTTTACCAGCTATTTTTTCATTTTGACACTTAACCTCACACTCTTTCTAGTTGAAAGAGGATCTTCAATTGACATAGAAGACTTCTTCTTCTTAGCATTGACAGGCTTCCTCTGTGTCAATGTTCTCTCGTTAGTTTTTGGTTTGTCATCCTCAATGGTAGCTTCGACCAACACCTGTAAATTTATTTGGGATACCTCATCTTGAAAGTGCTTCAGGTCAACCTTTAGCTTCCTATTTTGAGACTGAAAGCCTATGTTTTGCATGTAAATATTCTTTAATTGTCTATGAAGGGGTTGGACCTTTCTTGCTACAAACCTTGCCAAGTTAAGGGTGTGATTGTATCCATCCATGAGCTCTTCCATCTGAGCCAAGTGGACCTTATCTTCTGCTTTAAGACGAGATATTTATTTTCTTTCATCTCTAAGCTTCTTGATAAGTCTTTTGTAGGTATGACTATCAGGAGGAACAGTGGCATGCACAATCTGAATAATATTTTTCTCAGACTCCTCTTTCTCCTGCATGGGAAGTGTCTTGTCTACCTCATCAGGTTCCTTGATGGCCTTACTTTTATTCTTCTTTCTCTACACATGGGTTTCATATTTTCTTTCAATAGGCTTCTCAATTCCTTTCTCATAGGTTTCATCTTTCCTCTCCAAAGTTATTGTAGTACCTTTACCCTTACCCTTCTGTAAAGGGGTTTCGTGTTTCCCTTCAGTAGGCTGAAAACTAGATTTACCCTTCTTCCTCTTAATAAGGGTTTATGATTTCTCCTCCACAGGGTTTTTAATGCTTTTTCGTTTCTTCTTTTGAATATGGGTTTCTGGTAAAGACTACTCTTTGAAAACCTCCTTAGGAATTGATGACCTTGTGAAAGGTCTTTTACCCTTGATTTTGACAGCTGCAGGAGAAGAGGGAAAGAGAAGCTTCTTCCCTCTCTTGGATGTATCTTTGGTAGAACAATGCATCTCTTATAACCCTGGTAGAGGAGGTGGTTAAAAATATCTGTGTGGAGAAGGAAAAAATTCCTCTTCGGTTTCTATGACCTCCTTGTTGATCTTTGAAACTTGAATAGGGGCTCTTCCCTTTCTCTTCCTACTGGTCCCTGCTTTAGTAGCACTGGTGAGTGACAAAAGAATTTCCTTCTGTGATTGAAGATTTGGTTCTAAATCCAACTTGAAATGAGAGGTAACAACAAAATTCTCCCATGAAATCTCTTTCTTACCCAATTCCTCGGATACTAGGATTCTAATTAATCCAGAGTCGAAAAGGATAGAATCTACATATTTAGATTTAGCTTCTATCCTTTTTGACATCTTACCTATACTCCTCAACAAGTAATAAGTAATATTCATCTCAACCTTACCAGTAAAATGTAGCAACAACCTTATATGGTACTTGTACAATGTGTTAAATCTCCCTTCACAAGTAAAATATCTCTCTATGATCTTCAATAATCTGTCAAATTGTTCAATCAATTGACTCCTTGGCATACTTTTGGACAAATCATTGGCTTGGTATTCAGGTTTAAAAATATCTTTTGCATAGGTTGAACTCAAAGCCATGGATTTCAACCATTTTTCACCTGAAAGGGGAATTCTTGTTGCAGTTGAGATAGAGGCTTCAGTCACCTCAAACTCCAAATCACCAACCTTGGTTTTCCTACCATCAAACTGTAATGAAAACTATCTTGCTACCTTGGGATGGCCTCTCTACATGTTCTGACAGAAAAAGAGGCACCCTACTCTTTGAAAGGCATTTCTTGCCATGGGTTCTGTATCAAAAAGATGCATGTCCATAAATTATTTCCTAGCCACCTTACCACCTTTGTGTGTCTTCCTTGACTGAGGAGTATTTGTAGCTTAAAATGAGGGATTTTAAAAGGCTTAATGGATGGTAATGACGAGAAAATATTTAACTAAGGATTCAGTTGTACAATGCTGACCCTTCTTAAATAGATTGTTGATTAGTAAGACAAGATTGACCTTTAGAATTACACTCTTAGGATTATATATGTATTTGAGATTGTAGACAGTGAGGGGTTAATATGAAATTGGCCCTCTGCAATTGAGTAAAAACACCAAACTCCGAGGTGAAAGGAAGTAAGGAAAACATAGAGGGTTTGGCAGTGCATCTGGGTAGCATAATGCATACATAGAGGATAGGCTATTTATAGGCTTGCAATTTAAATTGTTAAAGAAAACAACAATAATCATACCATAGATACAGGCAAGGAGGTTTACAAGTCTAAAGAAGAGAAAAGACAAGGCTACCATGCAAGTATGGGTCCCTTACTACTGTGCAATATCGACATACCAAAAAATCGAGCACAAATTTCCTGTGAAAATTAATATGAAGAGGAGGCAACATGGGATACCTGTGGAGTAGACAGCTGTTGAGATCTTCAACACAATCTCAGAATGAAATTGAGAAAACTTTGGCCTTGAAATATTTCTTAACATCGGATTTGGTTGACATGTTGTCGCCTGATCAGAAATTGTGAATTTGCACAGTGCAACACTATTGAGTTTTTCAAAATTAGAAATCGTTACCAAGGATCATAAATGCAAGATATTTGAAGGCATATTTAATCGACTTCTGGCACTAAAAACAAGGGACATGAAATCAATCATGGAAATCTTGACTCGAGGTCGAAGTACAATGAACGCGATAGGCGCTACAAAACTGCCTGATGAGTAGGCAGCGCATCCACTTCAAAAGATGATTGGACAAGTAAGAAAAGACAATGAGGCATGCCTATGAGATCATGAGTGAGGAGGAAGGTGTGTCACATCAATCTAGTCGTGGGAGGGATCGACCTAGGGACAAGTCATGAAGGGGACCAAAATAAGTCATGAGCTAAAAATGTTTCAAGAATCAAAAATCAATTTGAGGATCAAACCAGAGCTAACACTCAAAAACTTTAATCATTTAATGGGTCCTACTAAACATAAATTTTAAAGGGATGAGACTTTAAATGAAAATTTAAAATCTAAGGCTTAAAAAAAGATTGAAAACAAGCTAAAGGACCCAAGGCAATTTAGTGTGATAACATTGTCTCCACAGGGGATGGCATGCCCCCTACAAGCTGCCAACAAGTAGATTTTGTGCCTTATCCTAGGGCTATGGGGTCAGTTATTGAAACAAAAATAAAAATAAAATGATATTTACAATGACATTAAGAGCCACTCAAGTTTCAAGCAAACTAATTTTTCAGGAAATTCCCATTGATAGGGCCACCAAAAACCTCTTCATTCTCCATATTATGCATCTTGAAAGTGTTATTAGAGAATACCTCAGATATTTTGAAAGGATCGATCCATAAAGATTCAAATTTATGGTTCTTGCATTTATCTTGCTTCAGTGCATCCCACTTGAGCATCAGATCGTCCAATTGAAAATCCTTGTGTTCACCTTTTTGTTGAAAGCCTGCTTGATCTTTAGTTGATGGTCAGATGCTTTGTTTACAAGCTACTCAAGAGTCTGATGCACTTCAACCAGTTGTTGAATCCTTTTGATCATATGATTAGGTTCCCCTTGATAATCTTGGAAGAAATTTTCCACAGGTAAGGCAAGATGAGAAGGAAAAACTGCCTCAACTCCATATACTAGTTGGAAAGGGGAAAGTCCCAAGGACCTTTTCACTATCACTCTGTCAACCCATAAAGAAAATTTGAGTTTTGAATCCCATGCCTTTTTGTTATCCTCTAACATATGTTTAATTATCTTTATAATTATTTTGTTCGAGGATTTTGCAATCCCGCTTCCCTGAGGATAGTAAAAGGTGGAATGAATCAAAGTGATCCCAAATTGTTCACAGAAGTGAATGAATGTCTCAGCCTTGAATGATGCAACATTATCAGTGATGATTTTGTCAGGACACCCAAACCTTGCTATGATGTCTTCCAGGAAACCAATGATCACTTTGTGTGAATCATCCCTTGTGGGAATAACTTCAATCCATTTAGTGAAGTAATCTGTATCATTCAAGATCCATATATGTTGACCACTGGAAGCAGGATGGATTTCCTAGATAAAATCTAGACCCCACTGTTGGAAGGGTCCTGGGGTTCCCACAAGTTTTAATGGAAAAGACTTAAGATGATGCTTTATGGAGAACTTCTGACACTTAGCACATGCTCTGATCTTAGCACAAACACCAGTGAAAAAACTGGGCCAAAAGTACCCATCCCTGAGGATCTTGTATGTTGTGGTTCTCCAATAATGATGCCCCCCACATAAACTATCATGGAAATCAGACATGATCTTTTGGGCTTCTTGGGGGTCTAAGCATCTCAAAAGCACTACTAATGGATCCTTCCAATACAAAACTCGATAAAAAAGGCAATACTTTATTGATTTGAGTTTTAAGGCTCTCACCTTGTTCTTTTCTATACCACTTGGAGGCTATAAATTTTGCAGAAAAAATACAATGTCCTTGTACCAGCTGCAATTTTCCAATACAGAGATGATTTGAGGACCTTTATTGGATATCTTAGCCTACTATTTTTCTGAACATGAGTGGATGAAATTCACCCCCAATTCTGAGCAATTTGATTCATCCAAGAGCTTGACTAAACCCTGTCCTTTAACCAATTTTGTGGGCCTAATATTCAAATCAAATTCAAGTAGTTTAGTAATCCACTTGCTTCTTTTTCTGTCTATATCAGGTTGAATAAGAATTTCTTTTACAACAGCTGATGGGACTTAAGAAATAACTCTTGAATGAAGGACATAAAATCTTAAGGACTTAAGATATTTAACCAATGAATAAGCTTGCTTGTCCATTAATTTATATTTTATTTCAACATATCTCAATGCCTTGTTGAAAAAGGCAATGGGCTACTCTAAGACTTCAACATTCTTATGCAATAGGACTATTGCTACTATATCAAAAGAGGCAAAAGAAAAAACAAGAAAGTCCTTGGAGTAGTCGGGGCTGACAATAACTGGGGCTTCAGTCAAGGATTTATTTATTTGATCAAAAGAATCATGGGCCTCAATAGTCCATTTGATTTCACTATCCTTCCTCAACATCCTTGTGATATAATTAACTAACTCAACAAAATTTGACACAAATCTTCTCAAAAAATTGAGTTTTCCTAGAAACGATTGTACCTCTTTTTTAGATCTAGGAAGTGAAAATGTTTGTATAGCCTCAACCCTACTAGAATCAATCGTTACCCCTTTAGATGACATAATATGCCCCAATAATGTTCCTTCTTTCATGGAAAACAATGATTTTTTCAGATTCAAAGAGAGGCCAAATTTTCAGCATTTCATGAAAAAATTTCTTAAATGATCATAGTGTTCTTTATCATACTGAGAATACATTGTTATGCCATCCAAATAGATAACAATAGACTTATCCTTTTCTCCAATAAATGCTATGTCCATAGCTCACTGAAAATTTTCCCCTGCATTCATCAAACCAAAGGGCATCTTGGCATACATAAATGTACCCCAAGGAGTGGTAAAGGTTGTCTTCTCCCTGTCTTCTGGCAGAATAGAGACCTGATTATATCTGGAAAATCCATCAACCATATACATCCTAGCTACTCCTGTCACCTTCTACAATATATGCTTCATCTTGGGTAAAGGGTAATTATCCTTCTTTGAGCTTTTGTTCAGATTTCAGAAATCAACACAAAGTTTGATTTCTCCATTCTTTTTTCTTACTTGAACCAAATTGGCTACCCATTCAAAATACCTCAACAGAATGACAATTTTTTCATCTAAAATATTTTTAACTTCTTTCTCCATGACAGGAAACAACATAGGATTTATTTGCCTCAACTTTTTCCTGAAGGGTTTTGTGTTTTTTTTATGGGATCATTTTCTCTATTATGCTTGTGTCATAAGTTCTGAGATATTCATAAGTCCAAGCGAATACATCAACAAATTCTTTTAACAACTTAGTATATTCTTCCCCCTGCTCTTTTGATAGGATGCTTGACAATTTGACATATTTTGGATCCTTTTCAGTGCCCACATTGCACTGAGTTATATCTGTATCATTATTGGATATGTTCCCTTTCAATCCCACATCATTCCCATCGAATAATATTTCCAAAGGAACCAACCCCTTTGGTATATGATTACTAGGTAGCTTCACAATCTGATGATTAGAAATTTTATTGAGGAAAACATCAGCATGAGGAGTGACTTCTTAATCATGATCCTGATCAATGTGTAATGTAGAAAATTCATCAATAGTCTCAAGAAAATTTGTAAGTTCTAAATCATCTTTGAACACCTTCCAATATTTTACATTGCCCGGTATAGAAGGCCTGTATTTGACTTCTACATCATACTTGATTTTTCGTGGTATAGGAATTCTAAAGTTTATTTCTGATACAACCAAATAATTGTCCATGGTATTCTCTTCTCTAGGAACGAATGATATATTAAAAGAAAAGAAAAAACTATCCACGAAATCCCACACCTCATTTCTATAATATCTAAGCTTAGGATGCTTTGTTTGATAAATATTTTCAATATGATGTACTATCAATTCAACATCCCCAAATACTGATAACTCTTCTATCCCCGTGTATTTAGCTTCCCTCAACCCCAAGAAAAGAGACTCATGCTCTTCCTCATTATTAGTAGTTTCAAATTCTAGTTTATATGACAAAGCTATAGTTTCTTGAGTTGGTGAGAAAAAGATCACCCCAACACCAACACCTTCCTTGGAAGAGGCTCCATAAAAGAACATTTTCAAGACATAAGTGGTTAGAAGAGGCTCTTCATAAAAGTTGATGGACTTTTTTTCTGATTTCTAAAGGGGCTTCAGGAGCATCAGTGAGCTGCAAAATACTAGATCTCAAATTTGTATCAAAAGAAAAAATAGGGTGATTGGTGGGATTTTCTTCATCACTAATGATGTAAGCCAATTGAGCTTCCCTGTAAATTCTTCTATGCTCTCCCCCAAAAACAAGAATAGTATCATAAGAGCGATCCATATGCAAGGTTCCCCCAAGTCTTTTTATCTAGGATCTTGACAAGAGCATGCCAAAATTTGGGGGAACATCAGCAACTACGATATCCACAAGTGTACTCTTCATGGGCAGTTGAAATAATGTCACCACCATATCCTTAATGACTCCAAGACACTTGATGTTTCTAGAGTCAAAAGAATATAAGTCATGATAGGTATTTGTGACTTCTAACCCAAGTTCATCCATAACAGATTTTAGCATAAGATTGTGGGATGCCCCTGAATCCATGAGACAATTGTGTAGAACCTTATCATGTATATTCAATGAGGTGTAGAAAGGTGGGTATGATCCATCTTTGTCTTCTATAAAAGGACCTAAAATCACTACCGGTTTTTCATCTTGGAGATTTATTAAATTAGTGGCATTTGAAGATGATTTAGGCTGTAGCATTTTCGATAGGTATTTTTTAAATTATTCATTTTTTATCAACTCTAAAAATGGTACAAGGATCTTTATTTTCTAGATCTCATTTTCAAAACAGAAAGAAGAACAAGGTTTTAGGATCTCTTTAGTTTCAGGAAAAGGATTTCTGATCAAAACTTGTGGGTTTTGAGAGTCTTTTTCCTTGCTTCTCACTATCACAAGCTTGGCAAAATCTTCTTTTTGAACAGGATGATTAGGGGCATCAGATTATTTCTACTAGAATTTTCCTTTGCTTTATCTTCCTTGATTAACTCATTAATTTTGATATCCATTAAATATTTCTCATAAGAGGATTGAGTTAAGTGTGGGGATGGGGATGTATCACCTAAGCAGTGGATCTCAGGATCAACTTCTACCTCCTCTCCTTCTTCATCAAGCACTAAATTATTTTGCAAAGGAAATTGTACCCTCTGATCATCTCTGTCTCTATTTCTAGGATCTCTAGGAAATATTTTGGGAGCATTATTTGGTCTCCTTTAGTTACCTCTGTTATCATTATTTTGAGCATTTCTATATGTTTTTTTCCCTTCTAATTTTAATTTCTTAATTTCATTGGAAATATATTTTACTAATTTGGTCAGCTCATCTACTTGAGAATGGACAACAGAGGAATCAGAATTTGAAGCTTCAACTCTATTTTTTCTCCTATCCCTATCAAATTTCTCCCTAAGCTTATCTAATGCCACTATGTTGGATTCTACCTCTAAGGAAACATCTTTCATATGAACCAAGGAAGGTGACCTTCTTTCTCTCAAAAGGAGGCAGAATTCAGAATCAAATGCACTGGCATAACTTATTTTTTCCATGGTTTCATTGGGTTTGATCTCATCAGGGATATTCTTGTACATTTTTTTAAATATTTTAGAAAAGTCAGAGACAAAATCTCCTTCTTTCCTTTTCAAAGATGCAAATTCGGTGATGTAGTAAAAAAAATCCTTTTTGTCACCCCAATGCCTCAAGAAGGCTTCATCCAATGCCTCAATGCCAGTAATGGATCTAGGGGATAGACCCCTAAACCACTTCCTAGCCTCACCAAAAGGGATTTGAATGAAAACCTTCATCCAAATATATTCATTTACAATATTTTGGTTATTTGCATAGTTGTAGAAAGAAGCAAGATGTTCCTCAAATGTTACATCTTCTTCTCCCGTGAACTTAGGCATGTATTTCAAATAATATCCAGGAGGGAGAGAATTCACTAGATGAGGTAAGACTAGAGGAGCATATCTTGCAGCCACTATGGCATCCATCCTATTTGTAGGGGGGTTAACAATTGCCATTTGATTTTGGATCCTAGGTGAACAAGGAGGAGAAGGAGACTTGGTTGTGTGCATATTAGGAGAAGAAAGAATAGATGAAGGAGGATTTTCAGTCTTCACAACAACAGACTGAGTCTTGGAAGAGGATGGTCAGGTCCAAGAGGGAGATGAAGTTCCTACTTCTTTGGCCGCAAAAGTTTTAACAGAAAGAGGTGTAGAAAAACCTAAAGTAGGGAAATCTTCAAAACTATCAAGACTAAAACACTTCTCAATATCAGGGGAAGAGAATATATCAATGTTTTCTTCTTTCAATTCAGTTTCAAAGGAAGAGTATTCAACATGAAACTCTTCAAAATCAATTTTTTAAGATACTTCAATAGAATATAAAGGAAGCTTACTTGATAAAATAGTTGGAGTATCAAGAGTCGAATCATGCAACTGACCAGAAGCACTTGTAGCAACAACAAAATTTTTTTTTTTGAGAATCTTTTCCCTTCCTGATTATCTTCTCTAGGTTAACCTCAAGTGGAACCAAAGGTAGTTGTGGATTTGATCTCGTATATCTTCCTTTAGGTGCCAAAGATGAAACAATGGAGTCGCTAGGTGTAGATTGCAATCTTCAAAATACTGAAGTCTAATGCATCTTTAGAAATATAATATTGTGTTGTTTTAATCCCAGGGAAAAGTCTTCAAATCATTCCCTGACAACGACGCCAAGAATGTTAGCACTAAGAGTCACCTTCAAATTGCATGGAAGGTAATCCTAGTACCCATCAAGTTATAAGTGAATGTAATGGTGTTTAAAGGGTAAAATGGAAAAGGACTGAAATGATAATGTTCTAACTCAGATAACAAGGCTAGCACGCACCAACAATTAAGGTCTTGGATAACTTCAATCAGTAGTTTGGGAGTAAGTATGAATAGAGAGAAAAAATGATTGAGAGAAGTGTAGGGGATGTTGTAAACATCAGGTCCACAAAAGCCTAAGGAGGAAAGTTTCTTAACACAATATCTTCTTGAACTGAGAAAGTAAGGAAGCTAAATAAACATCATGATAACATAATGATAAAACATCCATCATAACATCACCAAAATCATTCATGTGAATCATTCAAATCATGAACATTTAGCATCAGAAGCAACTAATCTGAAAGAGAAGTTGATTTGTATTAGTCAAAAAGTCTTATGTGCATTACATCATTAGATCACAATTACTACCTCAAAATATTACAGTATCAGGGAGCCTTTCTCAACCATCCAAACCTACTAAAGCAATTGATCTATGTATTTATAAAAAAAGGGGGGGCAACAACTGGAGATATGAGTTGTCCTCCTTCCCTTGAAAAACTCTAAACATTTGTTTTCTCTAACAACTTATCTAACCACCTATGCTATAAAACAAGAAAATGTTGGTGACTAATCCAACTAAATTTCAAACTAATTTGATTCCCTTTTGCTACACAACTCCTTGTTTTCAATGTGTCTTTCAAAGCATGTGGTTGTCTTCATGATTCCAGTTGTTGTTTCTCCACCCTTCTCCATCATAAATTAATCCAAAAGTTGTTATCTTGGTCCTCTTAGATCCCTGGTGTTTGTTGGAAGCTTCCTTGGGTAGAAAATATGGTTAGCGCACTACAAGGAGAAAAGGTAGCGCAATTATGTTGCATATGTGTACAAACTCTACTCTTTGTGCAATATTATGTAGCACCCCTGTGTTGCACCTATCTGCAAACCTTTACCCTTTGTGAAATATTGGGTAGCACCACTATGTTGCGCCTGTAAGGAAAACTCTACCAAATATTAGGTAGTGCCACTTACACTGCATCTGTGTGCCAACTCTGTTCTATGCCCAATATTAGGTACCACCATTAGGTAGCATCACTTACGCTACGCCTGTGTGCAAGTTTGGGGAGCATTGCCAAAAATGCAGCGCCTTCAACCTTGAACATGTGTCAAGAAATTTGTGGTCTTTCATGATGACAAAACCATTTTTACTTGGGTGCCTTGACTGTACAATAGGTAGTGCCTTTTACCACTGGGGGAAACTAGCACTTAGAAAAAACTCAAAACCCATATAGTTAAATTCTTAGAAGCTTGTATAGATGGTAGATATAATATTTTCATATCAGTTAACCCTCCCAAAAAGGAAACATCCTAAAAAATGGGGCTTACATTTTACCAATTATTTTTTCATTTTGATACTTAACCTCACACTCTTTCTAGTAGAAAGAGGATCTTCAATTGACATAGCATATTTATTCTTCTTAGAATTGCCAGGCTTCCTCTATGTAGTTGTGCTCTCCTTAGCTGTTGGTTTTTCATTCTCAATGGAAGCTTTGACCAACACCTGTAAATTTCTTTGGGCTACCTCATCTTGAAAGTTCTTCAACTCAACATTTAGCTTCCTATTCTGAGTCTGGAAGCCTCTGTTTTTCCTGTAAATATTCTTTAACTGTCTATGAAGGGGTTGGGCCTTTCTTCCTACAAACCTTGCCAAGTCAAGGGTGTGATTTTAGCCATCCATGAGATCTTTCATCTGATCCAAGTGGACCTTATCTTCTTCTTTAAGACGATATATTTCTTTTCTTGCATCTCTAAGCTACTTGATAAGTCTTTTGTAGGTCTGATTGTCAGGAGGAACAGTGGCATGCACAGTCTTAATAAGATTTCTCTTAGACTCCTCTTCCTCCTGCATGGGAAGTGTCTTGTCTACCTCATCAGGTTCCTTGATGGCTTTACTTTTATTCTTATTTCTCTATATAGGGGTTTCATCTTTTCTTTCAATAGGATTCTCAATGCCTTTCTCAGACGTTTGATATTTCCTCTCCAAAGGCATTTTAGTACATTTACCCTTACCCTTCTTTACAAGGGTTTCTTGTTTCCCTTCAGTAGGATGAAAACTACCTTTACCCTTATTCCTCTGAATAAGGGTTTCTGATTTATCCTCCATAGGATTTTCAATGCTTTTTCCTTTCTTATTTTGAATAGGGGTTTCTGGTAAAGACTGCTCTTTGAAAACCTCCTTAGGAATTGATGACCTTGTGAAAGGTCTTTTATCCTTGATTTTGACTACTAGAGGATAAGAGGGAAAGAGAATATTATTCCCTATCTTGGATGTAGCTTTGCTAGAAGAAGGAATACCTTCTAACCCTGGTGGAGGATACTAGTACATATGACCAAATTTGCGACGGTTTTTCGTTGATATTGCCACACATATTTGACACAATTTCCACGAAAGCTGAGTTTTTTTTTCATTGGAATAATTTCATCTCTCTATCGACGATCTAGGTGTGCGTGGAAACATAGAAAAAAATATCTCTCCACATGTCACCAGAGTCAAGTTCGGTTAACCCTTTGCATCGTCACAATTTCGACGAAATATCATCGCAAGTACAACGAACAACCGTGGCAATTATGATAAAATATCGTCGCAATTGAAACGAAAATTTTTGACAAAAAAACTTACGACACAGATGTTGTATGTGCGACGAAAAATCGTGGCAACTTGTGATGAATACCCATGGTAACAGTGACGACATTGATTCATCAAGACCAAAGTTACGATGAAGATGTTGTATGTGTAATGGAAAACTGTGGCAACTTGCAATGAAAGTTCATCGCTATTGCCACGGTGGTCAAAATGATTTTTTTTTTTCCGATGAACTATCATCCATATTGCGACGATGGCATTAATTTAAAAAAAAAAATTACACGAGATATTGTATTACCATATTACATTGTAATATGGTATACCATATTACAATGTAATATGGCATTACCATATTAAAATGTAATATGGTAATACCATATTACAATGTAATATGGTAATCCCATATTACATTGTAATANATTACAATGTAATATGGTAATGCCATATTAACCCACAATTAATTGCAAGCCAACATGAAGAAATATGAGCTTGGAAAACAATTATTGTTTTGTATGGATTTGGTAGTTAGAAGATGTGAATTTTCTATTGATCTAAGAAATACAAATTTTTTTGTAAATTGGTTGATCCAAGATAATTTAATTGAATCAAGGTAATTCATGGGGTTAGCAAATTATTTAGGAATGAAATGTCTCTTCAATGCACATTAGAAAAGGAAAGTATAACCTTTCAATTAATTGCAATTGAAAACCAAGTAACTGAAGCTTTGACATGAAATAATTGTAATGCATCAATATTAAATCTAATGAAACTTGCAATTTCATTTGAAATCAAAGTAAATTTCACATGATACATAATGGTGGAACCTTTGATACAAAGAAGAATTTGGATACCATAACACTTGAAACTTTTGTTGGTGCAATCATAATATACCCCAAATAAGATAAGGAATTGTACATCATAGCTAAGGCATTGAAGCATGATAAATATGATAAATATATACATTCGTTTAGGCATTGAAGTATCCTGCAACATTTTGAAGTATAGGCATTGAAGTATCCTACAACATTTTGAGTCGGTAATCAAGTTGTATGATACATATATACAAAACCACATGTTCAATTTCCTTTAAGATCTCTTTTTTTTTATTTGACCATAGCTCTAAAGTCAAACTCTTATGTACTTGAAGAATATAAGGGATTACCTACATCTAGCTCAAATTTTGGCAAATGGTTAAAACCTTACAAAACTTGTATATATATGCAAGTCTGACGTCTTTGAGATGATTGTAGGCTTGAAGGGGGATTAAAGAATAAATTTCATAATTTTTTTGTTAAGAAAGGAGAGCCAAGAATAAGATCATGTGGGAAGCTTGAAGTTGTAAAGTCGATATACATTTTAGAGTAAACAAGAATAAATAATATGGTAGTTTTTATACCATGTTAAAGCATGAAAACAAGATGTAATTATCTTCTTCACTCATGTAAAGGTGCATTTTGGAATATCTACATTTATCATGTGTAGTATAATAGGCATCATACACTATTAATATAGAGTCATCATAAAGCACAAAAAAAACACATGGTAGCCTAGATTTAGTTCAAGAATGAGAGGTGGCATGCATCAATGGGGTATTTTATGCAAGCATAGGAGGTGACATGCATCAACCTAAGTTCAATGCAAGTGTAGAGGTGAAAAATACCAATGGTACCAGTGGAGGAGAGAGGATCAAAGGAAGATATGATGTCACCATTGGGAGGGGCTCCGTAGTTGCAAGCTATGGAATGTGACCATTAAGGAGGAAATCTTTGAAAATTGACCAAAGAAGTGATAGTTGTTCCTAACTAGGTAGAGGCTATCTCAAGTTAGGGTCTTTCTTCAGATAATGACCTATAAGGGACCCATCTATATTATGACCAAATATAAATCGAGAAAAAAGGGTGTAAGGAAGAAAAGATAAGGAGGAGAGGAAATACTTTCCCCAAGCATTTGAAGGACTAGGAAAAGAGGAAGAGTATGTAAGAGAGCATGGAACACTAGGAGAGGAAGAATACAAGGAGAGAACTAGGTAATATTGGGTGCTACCAGGTAAGAAGTGGCTAGATTTGATAATGGGAGGTCTAAGCTAGCCCAAATGGGCTCCCAATTAGAGTAAATATTATATGTTGTTCATATTATATGTTCAAGAGTAAATTAGAGTAACCAAGGTGAGATACATAGCATTCAACAATCTCTTGAAAAATCCCTATGACAAGGGTGACTCCACAATGTTTATTAATGAGAAGATGAGTTATGTCCTATTGAACAAAGCCCCAATGATAAGGAGAGGGGTGAGGAGTGATGGAAAATGTGATTATTTTGGTTACAATTGTCAAGGATTATAGTGGTAAGTTGTTCTTTGATCTAACAATTATGAGTAAAAAGGATACTTAGAGAGGGGAATAAATTTCATTTGTCATTATGAGTAATGAGGGATCTTTTTCAATAGAGTTTGTAATAGGGACTATTTTTTGTTGGGGAGAAGTGTCCAAATATTGG
>ML778245.1:1526-19215 GCA_009831015.1 Picea engelmannii | reverse complement strand
CATTCTCATCAAGGACAATACATATTATATTACATCAATCATCAATCAATCAATCCTTTGACATCAATCAATCACTTGACATCAATCAATGACATCAATCAATCAAACCATTGGCATCAATGACAACATGATCCAACAGGAAGCCCACTGAAAGATTTGTAGAATGGAGATCCTTGCATTGCTGGAATAAGCTCATTATCTGGTACGCAAGTATTACCATAATAGGTACTGGTAATCTTGTAGCAAGGAGGTGCAGAAGGATCTGTTGGAACATATTGAATATTACTGCTCATAAAAGATAAACTGAATACAAACCAAGCTTCAGGTTGAGCAGCTTCACATACTTCTGCATGAAACCAAATTTTGAAGGCTTCTCGATCTGTCTGATTGAAGAAGTCTGCATCTCTAGGACAATAATTCCAAAATAAAAGATACAGCCAACCTGACCAAGAATAATAATGATCTTTAAACAGATCACATTCAAATGTAAGCCATACACATCCATCATACTTAATCTGATGAAGTATAGTGCAATAATCCAGATAAGTTAGATATGGAGTATAAAGGCTAATAAAAACTTTTCCTTGATGAGGACCACCAGTCATAATTCCTCTAAATAGATCTCTTTGTTCTCTGAAGTAGCTGCTGAAAGATTCATATCCACTAGTTTTATCAACCCATGATTCTAGAATTCGTAAACTAGCTGGACTATTCTTTATACAACAGGATAAACAATCAAAACACAAACAATATTTACATTCTGTACAAACCAAGATCCATTTGAATCCTCGTGGTTCTTCCCTAGAGATAACATTCAGGGAGGATGAAGCCATCTTATAGTTTTATTTTTTTCTTTGACAGGAGAGGCTTCTCTTGTTAACAGGTCTGCAATACAATTTTTTTTCCCTGGTTTATATTCAATGTCAAAATCATATCCTTCTAACCAGAGACTCCACCGCAGTACCCTGTTATTACCCTGTTCCAGCAGCTTATGATTAGTCAACATCCCTTTCATATGCTTTAAATCAGTCCTAACAATGAAATGAACTGGTTTGAGAAACATTCTATACTTTTTGATTCCATGTTTAATAGCTAGAATCTCTTTATGAGAAGAGGGATATTTTGACTCTGTTTCACTGAAGCACCCAGAAGTATACATGCATACTTCTTCCAGTTTAGGTCCATTCTTTTGAAGAAGAACTGCTGCCCATGTTTCATGAGAAGCATCTGTTTCTAATATTAATTTCATGGACAGGTCTGGAAGATGCAGACTGGGAAAATGATGGATCTTTTGTCTGATGATTTGGACAGCTTGGGTCATTTTATAATTCTAGGGTAAAGACTTACTAAGTCTTTTATGCAAAATTCTGACATCCTTTGCTTGGTTTTCATAAAACTGCTGGATGTAATTCAAACACCCCAGAAATCTCTGTAACTGCTTATTGTCCAAAATTTCATCAGGAAATTCAGCCAATTTTTTAAGTACATGGTCTTGGAGTTCTACTTCTCCCTGTGAGAGTATAAGTCCAAGATATTCAATTCTTGTTTGTGCCCAACAGATTTTAGACTTACTGAGCACAAGCCCATGCTTATATAATAAATCATAAAATTTCTGCAGATGTTGTACATGTTGTTTTATATCTACAGAACATATGAGCAAATCATCTATATATATAATAACAAATGGCAAATGTCTGAAAATATCATCCATCCTTTTTTTTTTGAAATTTAGAAGGGGAATTCTTTAGACCAAATGGCATCACTTTCCATTGGTATTGTCCTTGAGGAACTACAAATGTCGTTTTGTACCTGTCAGCTGGAACAATTCCAATCTGCCAAAATCCACTTTTTAAATCAAATTTACTAAAGACATTACACCTTCCAATCCTGGAGAATAATAATTCCTTATTGGGCAATGGAAATCTTAAGGGTAACAAAGCAACATTTAATGCTCTGTAATTGATTACCATTCTAGGTTTACCCCTTTTTTGCTCAGAATGCTTATTAACATAAAAAGATGGACATGCCCATGGACTTCTACTATTCTCTATTAGTTTTCTCTGCAAAAGATCTTGAATCTCCTTTTTGCAATATTCTAGCTCTGTGGGAGACATATGGTTTGCAGAGGCCTTTTGAGGCTTAGGGATGTAGTCTTCTCTATATGGCAGATTAACAAAATATTTTTCTCTTGTCTAGAAAGCATCAGGATATTCAGAAGTACAATCCTTTTCAATTTTATCTTTTATTTCCTTAATTACTTCTGATCCATGCATATTTACATTTTTTACAATTTTCTGGATCTTTACAAGACTACTAGCAGAATGTTCTAATCTTTTAGCAATAGGCTTTTCTATTATTCTTCTTTCATACACAGTCTTGCTAGGTACTCTTACTGATTTGCCTTTTACTGTTAACAGTAACTCAGAATGATCAATAGTTAGTGGTAAGCATTTATTTACAAAATCTTGTCCTAACAGTATATCAGATCCTGTGTCAAAACTGTAGAGTGTCACTGGGATTTTCTGATCCTGGATATAAATAGGAAAATCTGAACAGATGTGATTAATCTTGAGCTCTGTTTTATTAACAGCTCTGAATGAAAGACTAACAGGCTCCCAATAGTACTCAGGAATAGATCCATGCTTTGCACATGAATTCATAGCACCAGTGTCTACTTGAGCATCTAGAGTATACTGTAGGTAACCTGGAAATTTTATTTGTACAGAGATAACAATCCTTTCATATAGGCCTTTCAACATTTTATTTTCTGAAAATCCAGTCTCTATCTCATCTCGGAACATTTTATTCTCTAATTCTTCATTTCTCTGTTTCTTCACGAATGCCAATTCTTCTCTTTGCAATTTTAAAGTCTTCCATAATGTTCTAACTAATGCTTCCTTTTCTCTAATTTCTTCTTCAAGTAAGAATATTGCATTATCCAAGGAATTATCTTCCAGTGGAGATGTATCATAATGGATAATCAGAGCTTTACCTTTAGTATCTTGTAGGGAAGGAATACTAGGTTTTGCATATTCAAATTCAGCATCAGTTGGTGTATATTGGTGGATATTCACCACGCTTGGCTGCTGGAGAGAATGAATTTGGGAATTAAGGTGCTCTAACTGAGAAGAATAATGATCATACAAGGAAAATTGACTAGGTGTGAGAACAAAGATTTTAGACTGGAGAGTGTTTCTTTGTTGGATGATAGAGTTAAGATCTAAGAAAGAAGACATTATTTTAATATCTAAGAAATTTAATTCTTCAAATTGGGATGAGTCAGAAGAATGGTCAGAAAAGTTAGGTGACTCAGGGTTTGGAATATCACCCTCATCATCAGAATCTTCAGAAAGTGATAAGTACTCACCATCTGAACGGTTAGAGACCATATCCCATTCTGCTGGATCATATCCTGTAGAGAATAAATCCATAATTTTTACTTGGACTTTGGTCTTTGACCGCAGAGGACACTGAGACGCCCAGTGCCCAGGCTTTTTGCACATGAAGCAATGAGATTTCCTAGTCCTATTATTCTGTGGTCTTCTTTTGAAGTAAACTTTTCTTTTAGGCTTGAAGAATATTTTAGGATTTGTTGAAAATGTTTTACTTCTTTTATGACAACCACAGTTAGATTTTGACCATTTCTTAGAAGTTTTCTTCTGATGAGAACATCCAAAACTAGATGTTTCATTAAAGGTTTCACAAACTGAAGAATCAAATCCTAGATGCTTTTTCAAGGATTTTGTTGTCTTCCTTCGGATACACTCATTCTGTAAGGTAGTGACAATTTGTTCTTACAATCCTGCAAGAGATAAATCTTCTATGTCTATTTCTAAGTCTTCTAGTATTGTTCTGACTAGCTCAGGAACTTTACCAGGCATTGAGGATAAATATTTCCTCAGATAAGCAGAGTTACGAGGATCAAGCACTTTATACAAGAGGGATTGCATAGTACAGAAATATTTTTCTAATCGATTAAGGTGACATAGCTTTTGGCTCATAAACAGATCAGCATAATGACTTGACTTTACTCTAATATCACCATAGAACTCATGAACTATGACTTTTATTAGTTCATCTACAGGTTTATCATGCTGAATAATTCTGAGTTTGCTATTATCAGAAATTCTATCCCACCAAAAACATAGATTTCTAGTAAATCCCCATGTTATGCGTAGGTCTAAGTCACTCCATGAGACTTTGTCTTTAAATAACAACTTCTGTGTTTTTTCCCATGCATGCCAACCTTGGATTATGCTTTCTATCTCAGTTTTATTTTTGCAATCCAGATTGGAGATAGGAGCAATATCAGTATGTTTGATGGAAGTTTGTGGTTGTCCATCTATATCCATAGGGGATTTTCTTGATCCTGTATACCTGGAATTACACCATTGTTCCCATGTTGAAGTTCTAGAAGAACTTGGTTTGGATTGTTCAGGTTTAGGCTGTTCAGGCTCTGGTTTAGTTTCTTCGTCCATTACTTTAATGGAGAAACTTTGGTCAATGGTAATATTTACAAGAGATAACTGGTTGTCTAAACTATCTGCTTTGGCTTGCTCTATTTGTTTTTCTAATTCATTTCCTTGATTTTGAACCAAGGATAACTTCTCACAAGCTAGCTGGCAGATTTCTGCTATCCTTACCAGTGTAGGATTTCTTAACCCTGAAGCCAGTTGTTTTAATGTTAGTACTCTTTTCTCAAAAGGAGGAGAAGAGCGAAAGAATGAAAATGTCGCATCATTACTAGGGCTCAAAATAGGAGAAGTAGGCTGAGATTCTTCCTGATAAGAGGCTTTCATATTCTTAACTGCTTCTTCTATGACATCTAGCTTCTCAAGAATAGTTTGCAATTGTGTTTTCAGATCTTCATGATTCTGTGTGAGATGATCTAGATCAGAATGTAGTCCATTCATATGAACTTTTGTTTTCATCACATCTTGGGCTATATCATCTATATTCTAGGCTAAACACACAGACTGATAATTTGCATAATTTTGCATTCTAATAATGTCTTGAGAAGGCTTAGCATCAGCTTTCCTATATTGGATAAAGTCTAGATCTGCTACCAAATTGTTCTGAAATTTTGGGTTATGATTTCCTGGTCCCAAATGTCTATAGGGTAGCTCAGTCCTCTTTTCTTTACCACTTCTTGGTAGAGGATAATCCATCATTTTGATAAAGGGAAATGCAAGATCTAGGCAAGCAAAACAATCAGGATGTTGGCCATGATGCTCAACTTTGTTCTGATATGTTTCAAAATTCTTAGGAAGTGATGGAGAAGATGTTAGATTTTCTTCGGAAGAAGGTTCTTGGGTAGGAAAGTTTCTTTTGCAATAGTAAAAATCCCTTGAACCTTTATGATGCTTCAACAAATGATCATCTAATTTGGAATTTCCTGCAATGGGTTTATATACAGGTTTTCTAGTAGGAGAATGTACAGATGAATGTCTAGCAGAATCTAATCTTGAACTACTTGTAGATAAATATGAGAATTGTCGATCAAGGTCTGGGATTTTCTGACTCTGAGACCTTCCTAGCTTTAGAACTGGTTTACCATGAGCATTCATATATACTGTCATTTCTTTAGGCATAGGAGGTTTAGAATGAACAGATATTGGTTCATATTCTGTAGACCATTCCTCAATTTTTGTAAGCTGACATAAACCAAGTGAAAGGGGAGAGACATTTCCTGGACCAACCACCATGCTTTCAGATGTAGTGTGTTGTAACAGCCTAGAATTTAGTGCAGGCATAGTCATGGAAACAAAACGAAGATAGATAGAATAGTGAAGTTGGGCAATCTTGGATCCTTCCGCCATATCAAAACCAACAAATTGTAAATATGCTTGTAGGAGGGTATTGATATACAGATCTCGGAGAGAGACTTGAAATCGGGGCAAAGCAGAGGACCAAACAGGGCCATTATGAAGAGGGGCTTGGAAGCTAGAGATGAGAGCATCCTTAAAAACATTATGGTGAGAATCAATAATACAGGTGAGTACACTAGTATCTAATCCAGGGCGGAGCAAAGGGTTTATTCTGAACTGGATAAGGCCAATATGGATGTACTCATAGCCATGATTGAGACCCCAATCTATATCAGCTTGCTGTATCAATGGAATTTGATATTTGGATTGTCCGAGAGAGATAGGGATATTAACAGAACAATAACGGATTAATGTAGTGGTCTTGAACTGAAAAATAGAAATATCATATATGTCTGATGCCGGAACCTCAAGCATTTTCCAATTTGGATCTGGTTCATACTCTTGGGCTAACAGACGCACATTATACAGAGGTTTATTACTAGACTGAATTAACAACTTCTTATACCATTTAGTTGGTTTGTATGTAGCTAGAGAGGACAGATCATGAGATGAAGAGTCTTTTTGTGCAGCCATTATGAACTACTGCTACTTCTGGCAAAATCCTTCAAATGTTGCAGGTAAGCAAATGATAGAATGGTAAGTTCAACTTACAGTGAGTCTAAGACACTGACAACAACAACAAGCCTTCCTGGCACCAAAATGCTGATTAAAATGCTTACGTATCCTGCGACCAAACACCTTTCGCTGAACACTTCACTCTACCAGAATATTTCACATCTCACAACTAGACTTTCCAGACACAAGGCTCATTCAAGATAACATGAACATCAAAACTCTAATTTTATTAATCTGTCAGATCTCTTTACATATATTTCATGCAGGAGGCATGAGCAAGACACATACAAACTATGTGAGATATATTTGCTCAGTAAAGCAGGGCATTCAGGCATATTCTCTTTTAGACTGTAAACAGAGAGAATTGGCCACGCTCCTGGCACACTGCTCAGGCAAATACTACCTCTGTGGCTCTGATACCAATTTTACCAAAGTACGCACACCAGAGTGGACAGGACCTTAAACATAGATAATAAATTTTACCAAAGTACGCACACCAGAGCGGACAGGACCTTAAACATAGATAATTACACTTGAGGTACTGCGGGTGCCTTTCCACGATCACCCTGGAGAGATGTAACGGGTGAAAATAGGACACGTTCACCCTGGACATAAGTTGACACAATAAATCAATCAACAAAAGTTATGAAATTCACCCGTAACATTTAAAAAATGAAATATTGGAGTAATATTAGGAAAAAAAAAAAAAAATTCAGAAATTTAGTTGTTGTAGTCATAAGTTGTTATTGTATTTAACATTTACCTGGTGAGGCACTGCAGGTGCCTTTCCATGGTCACCCTGGAGAGATGTATCGGATGATTTTATACCACAATCACCCTGGACAGATGTTGACACAATAAATCAATCAATAAAAGTTAGGAAATTCACCTGTAACATTAAGAAAATGAAATATTGCAGTAATAATAGAAAAATGAATAATGAAATTTAGTTGTTGTAGTCATAATTTTTTACTGTATTTAACATTTACCTGGTGAGGCACTGCGGGTGCCTTACCACGGTCACCCTGGAGAGATGTATCAGGTGATTTTCTACCACAGTCAGTACCCTGGACAGATGTTGACACAATAAATCAATCAATAAAAGTTAGGAAATTCACCTATAACATTAGGAAAATGAAATATTGTAGTAAAAACAGAAAAAAAAAATGAAAATTTTGAAATTTAGTTGTTGTAGTCATAAATTTTTACTGTATTTAACATTTACCTGGTGAGGCACTGCGGGTGCCTTGTCATGGTCACCCTGGAGAGATGTATCAGGTGATTTTCTACCACATTCACCCTAGACAAATGTTGACACAATAAATCAATCAATAAAAGTTAGGAAATTCACCTGTAACATTAAGAAAATGAAATATTGCAGCAATAAGATAAAAAAAAAAAAAAAAAAAATTATGAAATTTAGTTATTGTAGACATAATTTTTTACTGTATTTAACATTTACCTGGTGAGGCACTCTAAGTGCCTTTCCATGGTCACCCTCTTAATCTATTCAATTTAATTTGTAATCAATCAACAACTCTTCACCTGGAACTATTGTTTTTGTTGCATATACAAATATATGATTTCCTTCGCGTGCCTCAAATATGCAATTCGGTTTCTTATTTGTTGCAACTCGTCATGTACTATTTATAAAGCCTGCAATTTTTCCAGTATCTTTTGGCCTTCCATCAATATAGATAGTTGCCCCTTTATTTTGACTGTTATCTAGTAGTTGTATATAATTTGCAGCAACTTCGTATCTCCGCATACTTTGCATATATCGGACCAACATCAACCAATGATTGTATTTGTATAATGGTATGACATACTCCATCAATTTAGTTACAGTGCCATAGCTGATCTTTATGCAATCCATGGAAAATAATCCCAATCCATGTAAGGACGAAGGAGTAATGCAATACATCCTCCCACTGATGAAGAATTGTGTGTCCACTTCAGGTAGCTCTTTAGGTTCCCATCATTGCACTAGATGTTTATGCCTCAAGTGAACTCAATGTCACCTATGCTCTCAGCATCATAATTACATGACCCTCCATTGGCAATAAATAATTGCATGTGGGTACAAAATATTTTCCTTACCTTTTCCAACCTAGTTGATCTAGAACCGGTAGATCTAGTACACCATGTCTCACTTTCAACCTCTCTTACTATATCTTGATCATCAATCGAGGAAGATAGATCCAAAAGATACCTGTTTGGTGGTACCTACACTCGTTAAAGCATGAAGATAATTTATCTTGCCAATATACGTTTTTGGTACCAACACAGTTGCATATTGTTGCATTTAGTTGCATAAAGTTGAAATTGCCACACCGATCCGTCATATAGTTGCATAAAGTTGAAATTGCTACACCTAGTTGCATATAGTTGCATAAGTTGTAGTATAGTTGCATAAGTTGCATATAGTCACATAAGTTGCAATAAAGTTGCGTAAAGTTGCATAAGTTGCAATATAGTTGCATAAGTTGCATAGTTGCATATAGTTGCATATTTTCATATTGTTGCATACGAAATTGTTGCAATATAGTTGCAATATAGTTTCATATCATTGCAATATAGTTGCATAAGTTGGAATAAAGTTGTGTAAAGTTGCATAAGTTGCAATATAGTTGCATAAGTTTCATAAGTTTCATAGTTGCATACAAAATTGTTGCAATATAGTTGCATATAGTTGCAATATAGTTGCATAAGTTGCAATAAGTTGTGTAAAGTTGCATAAGTTACAATATAGTTGCATAAGTTACATAAGTTGCATATAGTTGCATACTAAATTGTTGTAATATAGTTGCATATAGTTTCATTTAGTTGCATAAAGTTTAAATTTCCACACCTATCCATCATATAGTTGCATATACTTGCATAGTTCCATAAGTTGCATATAGTTGCATAGTTGCATAAGTTGCATATAGTGGGAGAGGACCCCTAGTTTGGTTGTGGGGATAAGTTTGGGCTTCTGCTGCATATGATACAACTCCTGACAGAAATATTATACCTTAATCTCAACCAACTTCTTAATATCTCATTGATTTCAATATGGGGACAGGAATGGAAGCATGTAGGGGAGATTACTTTTAGAGGGAAGGATGCAAATATTTGGGAATAATGCATTGGAAAACTTATAGCAATTCATGTTAGTATTATACATGAGGAGGATTGTTTGATCTAATCAAAAAATTCATCGAGTGATTACACTCCCAAGGTAGAATATAAGGTTTTATGTTCCAATGATCATATGGGGGTTCAAGTGTGGTGGTAGAAGAAAGTGTGAAAGTTTAAATGCCATTTGAAGACTCATATTTTCATGTGGTTGTTTCTTATTAATAAGGCACTTTCATGGGAAATCCTATAGAAAAGGATTACATATTGTCTTAGGAGGTGTCTTTTGTGCAAGGAAAATGAAGACTCAAATTTACATCTTATCATGACATGTTCATATGATATTCATGTATGGGAGGAAGTGAAAGGTTTAACTAGGTTAAGAAATATTTGGAGTGATTCTTCAATTGAGGAGGGTTTAAGATCCTAGAAAAATGAGAATTTAAAGAGGTTTAGAGCTTATCCTTTGTTATTATCTTAGGGTATATGGCTCAGTAAGAATGTTGAATTTTTTGAGGAAATATCCATCCCTCTGTGTTAGTGTGTTGCTCAATCATTAAACATATTAACTGGTTTCAATCAAGTGATAAAGGATAAACCTAATTAACAAATACCAAAGGAGAACATTGAAAAATTTGGAGCTTGTGCATGCTTTGATAGTTTTTCAGCATATATTCAAAGAAAGGAATTATATTTCATATGGTTTTTCAAAGGTTGGGACACAGTTGGCTTGTGGTGAATGGATCATCAAAGAATAGGATATGGAAATGTTTCTAAATATACACATCTTCCTTTTTTTGAAAACTTCAATTGATGAACCATTGTTACTGGATCATGAGATTATAAGATAGTTGTGTTAACATATAGAGAAAAAAATATAGAGAAAAAAGTCGGTAATTTCATTCCATCATTGATAGTGAAAAAATGCAGCTTGTATTGGACTTGGTAGACTAACTTCGTCCAGATTTATGGCTTGGGATCTATGGGACTTGTATCTACCATTTTCATATGAATTACATGAGGGATACTTTTTTAACTTAACCTATTTTTGTATTTACAATAAGTAAAGGTTTCACTTCCCAAAAGGAACAATTTTCCTCCAAAATACATCAAAAAATAAAGACATTCATTGGATATATTTTAAGGGAGACTATACATCCTCAACCATCAATATCCTATATAGAATAATTATATTTGAAAGATCTCCCTCCTGGATTTGTTGTCATTGATATCGATATATAATAGGATCAACTTACCTTCCTCTTAATCTCGTGACTCCTTGGCCAAAGAATTATCTTCCTCATTGTGCTCATGATAGACGTGGGAGTTGTATACTACCTCAAATTCTAACCTCATAATTACCTAGCCCTATTTTATGAATCTTAAAAATATGATATGCGAGCAATGAGCCTGGCCATTCAACCAATCAAAAACTACCTTGGAATATAAGAATGTCTAAAGTTGTTGTATCTCCAAATTTATGTCCACCTTCATCATTGTGAGCACACTGATTATGTCTACATAGTTATTATATTTTTCCCTGTACCTAATTTTATTGAGATCGTGTGGTAATTATGGTGAATGAGCTCACTAGCGATGTTTTGTGCATCACTTCCCCTAGAAGAACCATCACAAAGTCTATACATGAATATATGATCAAATTCTAGAGCTAGAACTTGTCTAATGGCATCTCCAACTCTTATGGGTTCACAAGCCATTAACAAGTATTTTATTTTGAACACTGTCTCGATAAGGGATGGTCATTTTACTTTGAATATTTCTTCATTCTGTGAGATCCAAAGGCCCTGCATAACATGTAAAGGTAGAGCAACCGGGTCTTTTGGACTTCCATGAGATTTTAAACTAGTTGTTCCAAGATTCTATAATTGTGTTCCTAGCCCAAATTTGGTATCTTCCTTGTTATCCTAAATCATGGGGAGTCTATTGTGAAGGGAAATCCATGCAAATATTTTGGCCTTGGGCAGTTTCCAAATCCTCTAGAGGCCACTCCACCACCATGGATTCCTTGCCTCCACATTCTACAATGAGAGGGTATTATAACCCATTTTCACACTATACATGCCCTCCTATTAATTTTTTGTCCATACAAGATAGTGTTCACTTTCATATAAGACAATGGAAATGTTATGCCTCTTTTTTGCAATTAGTTTCCAAATTCCTTTAGTCGTTAGGGATCTAGAATTTTTTTTATGTCTTTTAAGCCCCATCCTCTCTCCAAATTTGACCTTGTTATCAACTCTCATTTTACCAATATAATATTATTAGAGTTCTCTTTCCATGACCATAGATAGTGAAAGCATAGGGATTCAAACTTCTCTAACATCAAGACAATGATAAACACTAGAGTGACCCAATATACTGATATTGATTCCAAAACACATTTTATAAGAATCACCCTTCTAGCATGAGAGATCCATTTGTTGTACCAATGATCTAATCTTGTTTTCAGCTCATCAAGGAGCCACAACCAATGTTTGCATTGGTATTCATTTTCTTTTAGCTGAACTACATGTATATAAAACAACCATCATTTTTCACTACAATGAAAGGGAGGAACTTCAAGATCATTTCTCTCATGGCCTGTGAGACATGATAAAAGTATATGGATGACTTTTGAGCATTTATGTCCATTCCAATGGAGGAGGAAAAAAAATTTAGAATATGATCTAGACACTTTGTGTTTTGAGTCGTAGATGTTCCAAACAAGAGTATACAATAAACAAATAAGATATGAGACAAAGATTATATTAGCATATATATATATATATATATTCACATATTTGTAGTTCCTAGATTGAATTTCATGGTGAATATGATTTCTTAGGCCATTATAAACTATAATAAAAAGTGGAGAGGAGAGAGGGAAACCTAGCCACAAGCCTCAGGAAGGAAGAAATAATACCTCCTCATTAATCCCTACATATAGATATGTCCCATGTAGATTTGAGATATTTCCCTCTATAAACACTAGGGCCTCGTTACATGGGAAAGTAGATTTATCCCAACCCATTGATAGGGATTTTACATTATTGCAAATTTTTCTACAGCTTTACCATAGCATGGTTTATGTCATCAATTGTGTAGGCTTCCTAGTTTTGAGTAATAATGGTTCTATAATCCTTATAAGACAACTAATGGGGATTGAACTTAAAGGGAACCAGTAGTTTTTTATCCTTTTTAGCTATCTCCAGTTTGATGGGGTGGTGGTATAATTTTAATTCCTTCAAAACTATGGATTTGTATGCGGGGAGATTCATGACAAGATCCTTCTTTATGAGGAATTAGTTCAACCTTGTACTTATCTCCTGAGTGTCACCCCTCTTATTTTACCAGGTATCCTATGGAACTAAAGGTTCAACATGTGACTATAAGTTGGGTATCTAATATCTTAAGGAAATAATTTTTTAGAGGACCGAGTCGAGAATGAGAACCAAGCATATTTTTTACTGATGAAATGTAAAATTTAGGTCCCCCTGAGAATTCACATGGGGAGGTCTAATAGGCCCTAGACTACCAATTTATCCTAGAAGGGCCTCGTATTGTGAGATGGGGCATATGAATTGTGGATGTCCAACAAAAAATTCAATTCCTTTGGAGAGAAATGAGTCAAGATACAGTGTGTTGATCTTACCTTATCCCCAAAAATCATTAACTAACACCATTTGAGAGCCCAATCCATTCAAGTTTCCTTCCACACTTTCAACCTGGAATACATTTCTTTAGGTTCTTTTGGGAATATTACTCTAAATACATAGTTTCTTGTAATATTAGAATATTGACTTTGTGTTTCTATATGATATTTTTAAGGGTGTGTTGTATTGAGGCCAACCCTATAAGTCGTGGACGTTGTACAATGCCATTGGATAGTCTTGGAACAAGCTATTTTGAAGATTGACTCCTTGTATCACAATTTGGAAACATTTGTGGACCAATCAAAAGCATGGTTGTATCCCAGGAATAAGTCTAACAACACAATGGATTTTTTTTAACTTCAACGATCTCCTCATCCACTAAGGCATGTTCATAAGGTGTTTTTTTCCCACTAAGATTGAGTCTTCCATGTTTCGTTTACCCTTTTGAGATCCTTCCAATGTTTCTAGTCCCATATGTATTGGTAAGAATCACTAAAGCTTGTTTGGGAGATATATGGACATGAAATATTTGTTTCCCATGGGATTTGCAAAGGGTGCATTGATAGGGGATGTTTTGTAGTCCAACATTGGCACAAAAATATGATTTCCTACCTCTATAAGAATAATGTCAGGAAGTCAAGAGATAGGATAAAGAGGTCATACCATTTCCTCCGGCCGTGTGCCCTCCTTCGGTGAAAAATGGTGTGCCCTCCTCCTCTGCAAATCGTGTCCCCTAGCCTCTGCAAATTGTGTTCCCTTCTCCTCTGCAAATCGTGTGCCCTAGCCTCTACAAATCATGTGCCCTTATCCTCTACAAATCGTGTGCCCTCCTCCCTCTCCCATCCTCCAAATCCATTCTCCAAATCATAACCATGCTCCAAATCCTCTTGCGTGAGAGTGATATAGGTCGGATTGTGGTGGCAGTGGTAGCTTGCAGCCTGTGCACGAGTGTATTTCGTTTGGAAATGTTTGTTTTTGGTTTATAATTTTCATTTTTAATATATATTATATATATAATATATATATAATATTATATATATAATATATATTATATATTATATATATAATATTATATATATAATATATATTATATATTATATATATAATATTATATATATAATATATATTATATATTATATATAATATACAACCCAACATTGATATACAACCCAAACATGAAGTCATGAGACCTACTTGGGTTGTGGATTTGAACCTGGGTTAGGAGTTGGCATTTTAGAGGTTATGGGTTAATGGGTTAGTGATTTGGAGTCTAGTAGGAGTTAGTGGGTTAGTTGTCAATAATTAGTGTGTTAGGGGTTGCGAGTTAGCGGGTTAGTATTTTTAGCCTATATAATGTGTTTGTGTGTTCAACATTAGGGGTTATTGGTTTACAGGGTTAGCGATTACTAGGTTATATGTTAGTCAATTAATTGTCATTAGGAGTTAGTAGGTTAGATGTTAGTCAATTAGTTCTCATTGGGGATTAACAAACAAGTGACCATTAGTGGTTGGGTTTTAGGGGTTATGGATTGCTCTCTTGGTGGTTTAGGGATCATTAGGGGATATAAATTTAATTGGTTGGTGTGTTAGGGATATTGGTTAAATCTCAATTAATCATTTAATAGGTTAGTAAGGCATAATTTATTGTGTTAGTTCTTAGTGGGCTAGGATTTAGTGTCTTAGTTGTCATCAAGTTAGTGGTTAGTGGGATAATTTCCATCCATGTTTAATGGTTTAGGGTTATGTGTTAGTGGGTTAGTATATTTAGGGTTAGTGAGTTAGGTATTAGGGGGTTAGTGCATTAGGGTATCAAGGATTAGTGGGTTATGGGTTAGTGGATAATGTGTTGTGGATTAAAAGTCAAATATTAACATGTTAGTGTGTTAGGGGTTAGGAGTTAGTGATTATGGGTATAATTAGGTTAATGGTTAGTGGGTTAGACATTAGAGTTTTTTTTTTTAGAACTAGAGGAATTTGTAATTTCCCTGGATAATTACCTAGGCGAGACACAAGTTCAAATCTAGCTAGCTTCCACTATAACCCCTAGATTAGTTCCAACAAATTGCAATCTAATGCCTAGAAATAAAATTATGACATAACAAGAGTCAAGAAGTTTGAAGACACATGTGCAAGGGGGTCCCACTCTTGGGGGCATCTACCCTTCTAGCCTTATCACAACAAGCTAAAATATCATTGTGGATTTGAACATGGGTGAGGAGAGTGAGAGAAAAACATTGATATATTGGAGCAACGTCGCTAGGAAATTCTCCGATCCCTTTTATCCAAATCATATTCACACATACAAATGCTTTCAAAATTTAAAACTATGTGGACCTACCTAAACACTTGACAAAACAGGGAAATATTGGGGCCCAAATAGAACATGGGCTACACAATTTTAAGCCATTTGGAGAGTTATTGGGAGAAACATTTTGCTAAATCCAGATACCTACTCTTTATTAATTCATGTTTTCTATGACTTTTTCATACCCTTGCATTTGACTAAATATATTTTATATGTTTTGGCTCGATTGTTTGTGTCAACAACGTGCTTAAGCCCTTATCTTTTCTTCTTTGGTAATTCTTTTTGTCACATTATCCACTTTTGGGTGATAAGGATATAGATCTGCTATGTTTAATATGGGACACTTTCCTCGTGATTCAATTTATTATATAAGGTACCTTGAGGGTACATTTCTTTCCATTGATGAAGCATAACCAACTTTCCAACCTAAAATTCAATTACTCTTCTATGATGATCACCTTCAATATTATATGATTCATTTGTCTCCCACAATGTTTGCTTCACATATCGTTGCATATATTTAATGTGTTCCATAATTTTTTCTATACCTTTGTTAACATGTCTTCCATTAGAGAGATGAAGTAAATCCATTAATTTTGGGATTTGTTAATAAATAATTTGAAAATGGGACATTTAGAGATCTGTTCGGAGCCTCCTTGGTATTTTTACTTGTGAAGGTGCATGGCTACTTTAAATAAATAGAAACACCACAAAATTTCAAATGATTGACGGATT
The DNA here is from genome assembly GCA_009831015.1 of Picea engelmannii. Taxonomy (NCBI): domain Eukaryota; kingdom Viridiplantae; phylum Streptophyta; class Pinopsida; order Pinales; family Pinaceae; genus Picea; species Picea engelmannii. Next base: position 2,962 of record ML778245.1, on the reverse strand, counting down.
TAATTTTTATTTTGACTCCCTTAGCTAGTTCCACACATAACATTGCCATGCAATTTGAGATGCTTAGGCGTATTTTTTGATAAAACTTTGCAACCAAAAAAAATTTAAATTTGAAAGAGGACAACCTTTATTGATGCCCCTCAATGTGGAAAGGCATGTTATATTTCCAGGTTTCCCAAGTTGCAGTTGTTTACATGTTGTGCAAGAATTTATTGTGTCATATCGATATTCAAAGTTCCATATAAAAATTATGATATGATATTGATCTTCTTGCACAGACATAATGTTCTTTAGAATTCAACTGATTGGATCAAATAATACTTTCTCTTCTCAGTTGAGTTTAGAAAACAATTCAAGTCTTATTTCCAATAATATAGAAATATTTTTATAGGAATATTTAGAAAGATAAAGACGCAACATATCTCCCTTATGAAACAAGAGTTGGAAATTATGAATTAATTGAAGTCCCTGGTTTCCTTTTGAAATTAACCTACACAACTTTTTAACAAATGTTTCCTAACAATTGATAATGGACATAACTACATCGATGGTATGATTAGGCGCAGTCATGCAGATCTCCTCTTGGTTTCAAGAATAGTCATTCTCTACTAAATATGGGCAACAACGTGAAGGTGGAAGCTCTAATTATGCCCCGCCTCACATCACTCTCAATTTCCCCATATTACCTAATTTGAAATTATAAAGAACATGTATCATATACTATATTATACAATATAAAAACATATAAAGATCATATAAAAGATATAAACACATACCTCTTCTTTTCAACACAAATTAAATATCATTCATCTTCTTCTTCATCCGGTTCAACATCTGTATAAGGATCTAGTTCATAATCGATATTGGTGAAAGGATCATTCCTATCAACATCATCATCAACGTCATTTTCTCTACTATAGTTATCGATATCGTCAATGAGATCAGGGTGAAATCATGAAGGTGGGTTACACTTTTGCTTGTTTTATGACAAAAAAAACTGTATTTTCACAAGTTATTCAACTTCCGACATATAAAAGTATTTGTTTTATTTAGAATTTCACTTTACAGTAAAAACAAAACTTGTGAAGAATTGTGTTAGCTTTCTAATGACTATTTTTCAATTTTTTTTATCACGATTTGATATGTCAAACTGACAATTGTTTAACAGTATGTTTCTTAAACACGAAATGAATGATAACGAGTTACTTATTTCTACAACAATGTTTTTTTTATTAAACTTATGTTTTGAAGAAACAAAATATACTGCAACAATCTACAGAGACTCTATTTTACTATGACTATCATTTTGAATTCAACGGATGAATATTATAATTTCTAGAATTTTTCGAAGTTGACCAAGCTGAAAAAGTTGCAGAGTTTACATACATGTTTTTCTACACCTTGTATCTATCTTAATTTTTATGTAAAACTAAAAT
>ML778244.1:595742-624523 GCA_009831015.1 Picea engelmannii | reverse complement strand
TAATTAGATGTTTGATTTGAGTTATTAGTCTTTTGTATATATAATAGTTAGAGTAGTTTATAGTTAGTTTTTCTTATTTAGATCACTTAACTCAGATCAACTTTCCTCTTCGGCTTCTTTAGGAGACCTTAGGGCGGCCAACGAAGCCGTTAAACCCGTCAGGGTGGTCCATTTTAAACGGCTTGGGTTATTAGACAACCCCGGACCGGTTCCACTCTCCTAATTGACGGACGGTCGTTTTCGCCCGTCAACACACCCATGTACTGGATGTCGACCACCCTACAAATGAACCAAGGCCAATCTTCAGGTAGACCCAACAACCAGCTCATTTCCCGCACCACCTTTCGCACGAATGGAAAACTTCCACCGTCAACAAATAAAACACAATACATCACATTGGCTTCATGGAGCCAACAACACAACGGGACTTGAAAAATGAAAACCACAAGAAATCACATCATCCACAAAGGATCTCAACGACTCAAAGCCAACCTATATATACTAGATCCCACAGCCATCTGAAGAGCCCACAACACAACTCATGTGTTACCAAGAATTTTCCCAAGGAATACAAATGCAAAGCCCTACAAGGGAGCCACAACGATCGCCCAAACTCCACGACAACTGGAGAAGAGTGATCTTTCAAAGCGCCTCCCAATATGAGTTTTCACTACACTTACCACCCATGTGCTACCGAGCGACATGATAACAAGCCAAGAATCGACCAACCCTGCAAATGGCCCTAGGCCAATCTTCGAGTGGAATCGGTAGGAAGCTCCTTTTTATCACCACATCACCCATGGTCTTCATTTCATCCTCCATGTTTCCTTGGTCCTCCTAGGGATAAAAACTAAGACACTTGGATTGTGAGAAAAAAGACTAGGAAACATGTGGAAACACATGGATTATGATTCAATTAAAAAAATGAATATATACAAGAAATTATATATAAAGTTATTGTAGTTTCATAGGGAAAACATGGAATGATATATTAATGAGGGAAGAGAGTAGCATACATCCATGCTATAATGGTAAGTGAACTATGAATACATGAATTAGATGAGAATGATGGTAGAGTGTTAAAGTTTTCATGTTTTAGGAGGTAGTGTGATATATCTAGGGAGGTTACAAGAATCTACAGAGGTTACAACCAATCCCCATTTTTCCTCAACCAATACATTTGACCAAAAATTGATGCCCAAGCATGAATCTACCTCAAAATCACTATAATTGACTCATTTACACCTTATTACATCATTACCACATCAAAAAATAACATTTTACTTCATAGATGTCGAATCTAACAAAACATTGCTGAAAAAACCAATTCCAGGACAAAAAGCGTAGCGAAACTGATAGAAAGCGTAGAGTGCTAGGAAAAATGGAGTTTTGGAGGCCTTCCCGAGGTCCAAATATAGATCTAAAAAGTGTTCTAGAAAGTTGGGGATGTCTACTAACTGATGAAATGATTAAGCAACAAAATTGACATGATATGGCCCTTCAAACTCATCTTCTCCCAAAAGTAATTAGAAAATGTAACATGCTTCTCCAAAATGTGGTAGAAAGGTCATTTTCAAGTGGTGTTTTTCTCTTCATGCATGCTATATTTGACCAAAATTTGCCTCCATATAGTCCAAAGTGATTTACAAGTCACGAGGAGTCTGAAAATACAAACCATTTGTGATTTTGAATCCTCCATCAAAGATCTACTGCTTGTAATGACAACATTGTGCCTTACTGGGTTCATAATGGCTTTGTAACAGTTGGTGCTGAGAATATGTCTGAATATTTAGGAAACTATGTCACACTTCACTTTGAAGGACTGTGAAGACTATCTTTGGTTTTCAAAATCAAGTTGAGGAAGTCCTATAAGACCCAGAGACACTAGAAAATGTTGTAGCTAATATCTTCGTTATTATCTTATAACAGAGATTACACAAGACAATCGACCTGAAGTCGCCGAAAGAAGCCGATTCGTTGAATTTTGGAATGAGAGCTATAAAGGTTGAATTCAAAGATCTATTTACCCTGTCAGAAGTGCGTAAGTCTTCAAAAACCTCCCAAAGGTCATCTGCAATCAAGTCAAAGAAGTGTAAAAAAAATCTACTGTCCAACCATCAGGACCAAGACTCTTGTCCTTAGTAAACCCCTTTATAACCTCTAGTATCTCCGCCTTTGTAACCGGATTTTCAAGAGCTTGAACCTCCTCAACTGTTGTCAATCTAGGATATAAACTCACTGCCTCAATTTGATCCACAATCGAGAGATGTGATTCTTTGTAAAAGGTACTGAAATGTCTCAGAGATTCTCCCTTAATATCCTCCTTCCCTATAAAAACATGATCAGATTCATCCTTAACCTCCCAAATATGTTTTTTGTTGCGTCTATAGCTAGAATGATTATGGAATAATTTGGTATTCTTGTCCCCTGATAGGATCAAATTTGCCTAACTCTTTTGTCGCCACAATTCCTCCTCGGCCAGTAACAATCTTTTCCTCTCATTTATGAGTAAATTTAATCGGATGAGCGGTTTAGTTTGTAGGGGGTGTTCTAGAATTTCTTTTGTCATTGTAGCAATATCCTTTTCAAGCTGAGTATATTTCTGTTGATCACTCTTCTTCTTACTAACAAGCCACTTTCTCACTTTATCCTTCAATGATTTTAACTTCCCTACTAATCTTGATTGTGCACTGCCTCCCATTGGGTCCTGTGTAGAGTTCCACACATCTTTGACCAAATCCCCAAAACTTCCATCCTTCAACAGAACCGTATTAAAATTAAATGGATAAGACACAGACTTGACCCCAAAATAAATTTGAAAAAGAACTGGTGCATGGTCGGAAATGTAGTGTTGGTCGACCCAAGATCTGAAAAGTGTTGAGTCTTCATGCAAATCAACAGATGCATAGAATCTGTCTAGTATTTTAGAAATTTTTTCCTTCCCCATCCTGCATTATTTTCTCCAAGTCGAGACTATCTCCACAGAATTAATGTCAATTAAGTGGTGTCTCAAGAACAGGTCTCTGAAGTATTGTGCCTGTGAATCTAACTAGCCCGAAGGCCCCCAAATTTCATCAGAACTAGTCGTAAAATTGAAATCACCTGCAATAATCAAATCCCTTCGATCAAGAAGTCCACTAGCATTCAAATTGTCCCAGAATGTTCTACGTCCAGTGCATAGGCCATACATATTAAAAAGGTAATCCTTATGTTGTCAGGAATATGAACACCTTCCAATAGAATACCACCAGTACATAAGAAAGGTTGCAAATCCAATAGATAAGGTTTCCATGCCACCAGGAGTCCTCCCAACTTCCCCCTGGAGCTTATAGCAGAGAGCTTCCATGAAGGACATAATGCATTCAAAAATTTTCTAGCTTTTTCCTCATCCACAAGAGTTTTCTGAAGAAATATTAAATCTAGTTTAGTAGAAGAGATTAACCTTCGCATTTTGGGAAGTTTTAAGGGACCCCCCACCCCTCTAACATTTATGGAAAGGAGGATCATGACTTAGCCCTCGCAAGGGATTTCATGCCTCTAAGTGCCCCTTTTTCCATTGAAGAAGATGATGGTTGAACGAATGAATAAGAGCCCTACATAAGATCCCTGAATAAGAGTCCCTTTTTCAAGAAACGACCGAGTAAATTCCCAATGGTCGTAAGCGCAGGTAAGTTCCAAAGATTTAAGGGCAGTCCTGGTAACAATACCCAGACATGCCTGTAACTAAATTACTCAGAAGAAAGATTAAAGCCTGTTCGCCACCATTTCACCATAAGGTTGCCACCCTTGTAATCCTAGAACTGATTTAAAATGCTCTCTTCATCCTTAGGTGTCTTAAAAAGAAGACTGAACCAACCACAAGTAAGTGTCATAAAAGTCAGGATATACCCAAGTCGAGAAATCCAAACCTCTTTCATCTAGTCCAAGAAGGATAAATCACACTTACGTTTATAGGAGAAACTTCCTACCAGTGCACAAAGTGCAAGTTGACACGTCTCCTCGAGCCTGATGTCCATACCAATGACCAGTTGACGACAAGTTCTTTTCGGCTTCCAGGCTCTGGCAACCTTCCTATTCCTAGAACCATTATGACTCTCTGGTTCACATGGACCACGATTTGAGGAGGGATCCTTAATAGTCCAAATGTACTTATGCACTATACCGCTACCACCCTTGTTACCACCCTCCTGAAAATAGCTTTCTCGAGCAACACTTGATGTTACAAACCTCTCAATAGTAATAGGAGGCCTAGAGGACTGGAAGTTCAAGACTGAGTTATCACAGGGAGAAAGACCAAAGGAAGACGAAGATGATGATGCCGGAGGTGACGACTCCAAAGAGTTTAATGAGGTTCCTAAATGCTTCTGATCTCCGTTTAAACCACATAACTCATCAACAACCTTGAAAATACCTTCCCAGTCCCAGTCCTCCTCGTTGGACACACCCAATAATCCACTTTATTCAAACTCCATTGCAGAAGTTGCTAGCTTGACAAAGGAACATCACCACTAAACCAGAAAAACACAATAGATTCTCGTGGGCCCCTACCTCCAGATTATCTTGAGAAACAAGCAATAAATACAAATTAAATGGACATCAAATATCATAATAGAAAACAAAAGAGGGATAGGAAAATAGCCCTGACAATACCACCCAGGCGAGGGGGATGTTGCAAGGTTCCCATCCAAAGGAACCCAAACAACCCTACTACCCAACTTAACCTACAAAAACGTTTTTTCCCACTTGTTCTTTAGCTAAAGTTGAGGGTCCATTTGAAATGGTCAAATCTATCCAAATATCACAATTCCCATCATTCTTATTTCTTGCACAAAAATCCCAAAGCAAGTGAAGGCCAACAAGCCTCTACCACACCCATTGAATCACCCTTGAGTCAATTATATTGCTTCGATGTTAACTGATATTCTAATTCCCCTTGAAATGAAGAGGCGGCCAATTATTGAATAAAGGTAAGAGCATGAGCCAAAAATTGCTTGAATACATCTAACTACTTGGTCCACTTAACACAATTGAAACACCAACAATGAAATATTGATCTTTCTCTTCATCTAGTTCTACTAGTTGCATCTACATTATTTCTTCCCATTCCATATCTAGTTGCATCTACATTATTTCTTCCCATTCTGTATCTACAAATACGAGGTGGGACTCGCACCAATTCAAGGTTTTATGCTCGCGCTCAAAGAAACTACTTTCAAGGATACTCGTGCCCAAATAAACTACTTTCAAGGAGCCTCATGCCCTTTCAAGGAGACTCACGCCCAAGGAGATAGCTTGCGGAGGGCACAAGGAGAGAGTTCACTAGCTACAAGGTTAGAGAAAGCTCATGGAGGGCACCGACCAGGAGAGAGAGCTCATGAAGAGAATGGTAAGTTGATACTTCTCTGTATTCTGCTCGGAATGGTTACTTCAAAAACCCTCCCACACTTCGGTTCTGAACCCTCGACTTGATTCTGGAATCAACCAAACCCTTACCATAACTCAAATCACACCCTCGGCTCGATTGCTTCGAACCTAACTTAGTAAATTTCTTCCACAACTTGGGGTGAAACCTCGACTTTATCTACCTAGAAAATCCTTCCACAACTCATACTAGAAACCTCGGCCCTGTTTTTCTTCGAACCTGAACTTAATAACTCTTTCCACAGCTCAGCTCAGAACCTTGGGTTTGATCACTTTGAATCTCTTCCATACCTTGGGCTCGAGACATCGACTTTCTTTCTTTAGATCTCTTCCAGAACTAGGCCTAGAATCTTGGCTTGCTCTAAGCTTGGTTTAATGGAAATCCCCACATAGTTCGGCTTGGTTTAATGGAAATCCCCCCATAGTTGATGGTAATGGTTATGAGGTTCAAAGGAATGGTTGGGTCACTTCTCATGCTACCAAATGTGTGGAAGCCCTGACAGCTACAAATGGGTTTTCATGGATAACCAAATGTGTGGAAGCCCTGGCAGCTACAAAATGGATGGATAACCAGTGCAAAGTCAAGGAGGGAAGTAGAAAGTAGAGGTAGACATATTTAAGTATTCTCATGCTTTAAGTATTCTCGTGTTTTCTTATGGTTAATGTAATTTTTGTTCAAAGTTGTTAGTATTCTTATACAATTAGGTCATGTGTGCATTCCACTCATCCCATAAATGACCAGGTTGTGAGAAAGGGCATTATCTCCCTCTCATCATCACCTCAATTCCTATATTGTTAGAAAGTCCATGTGTTTCTTCTACTCATGTTATTCTTCTAAATACAACACCTATTTGGTAACAATTCCTCTCACCAAATCCCTTCTAGAATGGTGTAACAATGTTAGGGTTACATTAAAGCATGAAGAGTAATTATGACAACAGTCCAACCTACTTGTTCGAACAATAATTGCATTGGGTTTCCATTTTGGGAATGCTATGTAATTACAATAAGATTCAAAACCACATGTGACCCAAAATAATCATGTTAAGCTTCTAGTTAGAATGTGTAGCATAATTATGTCGGGCTACAAACCATGCAAAAGGTTAAAAAAACACATAATTAGTCCACAAGTTTGCCATAGATTATAAGACAAGAAAATAGCCAACATATTCCTTGAAAGTCTCTTTGCCATGCCCACTCTGAGCATATCCAGAAATCAGTGCAATCCATGAAATACTATCCTGTTTAGGAATTTTCTCAAAGACTTTGTGAGCATCTTCTATTCTTCGACATTTAGCATAAAGAGTAACCAAAGTATTCCCAATTGAGAGGTTTGATTCAAACTTCCTTTTCAAAATACAAGCATGGATTCCCTTGCCATGTTCTAGAGCTCCAAGGGATGCACATGAACTTAGCACACTAGCAAACATGAAATGATCAAGCTTTATGTGAGCCCTTTTCATCTTACAAAAGAGTTCAAGGGCTTCATCATAATGCTCATTTTTTGCATATCCTACAATAATGGTTGTCCATAAAACAATATCTTTCTCTAGAATGTTATGAAACACTTGAAATGCATCTTCTATCATCCCACATTGAGCATACATGGTGACTAGGGCATTAGCCAGGCATATATTTGGATCAACTATAACTTTAATAATTTGGGTATGAAGCTACATACCTAATTGAAATCAACAAGGTCACAACATGACTTAAGCATAGTCACAATAATTGACTGGTTTGCAGTCATTCCTACTCGCTACATTTCACAAATGTGTGAAAGAGCCTTCTCACCACAATTGTTGAGGGCATATCCTGAAATAACTGCAGACCATGAGGCCATGTCTCATTTGGTCTTTAGGCAGAAGAGTTTTCTCACATCATCTGTACTACCACATCTGCTATACATGTTAAGGAGGAAATTTCCCATTGAAACATCCAACCCATATCCAATTTTAATGATATGGGTATGGATCTCCTTACCATATCCTAAAGTTTCCAAACTGGCACATGCCTGGAGAATACTTGCAAAGATGAATTGATCTGATTTCATACCCGCTCGTTGCATTTCACAGAAGAGGTCCAGTGCCTCTTCTCCAAAATTAGCCTGAGCATATCCTGTAAGCATTGCACTCCATAAGATCAAGTCATGTTTGGTTTCTCTTTTGAACACTTTGTGTGCATACTCTATGCTACTGCACTTAGCATACATGGTAACAAGGGCACTAGCTGCAGATATATTTGACTCAAATCCAGTTTTGATCACATGGACGTGAATCTATTTACCCTATTCCAGAACACCAAGGTTTGCACAAGCCCAAAGAACACTGACAAACATAAATATGTCCAATCTTAGGCTTAGATGACGCATTTCAAAAAAGAGTTCAAGGGCCTACAGATCAATTTCATTCTGCACACATGCTGCAATCATTGAATTCCACAATGTCAATCTTACTGTGGCCATTTCATCAAACACTTTGCATGCATAATCTACAATCCCAGATTTTGCATACATTGTAACAAGAGCACACCCATCATTTGCATACAAAGAGACTGGATCTTATATGATAAATAGGGACTGTTCCACTTCAAAAATTAATGGCTGGTGAAGAAAACTTACTTGTTTAGCTCACAAGTTTAAGCAAATAGAGTTGTAATCGATATACACAATTTAGCAAATCGACCCATTTGAAGAAATTTATACCATAATTGGTGAAATGGGTGGAATTAACCAATGAGTTAATATGCGCATAGATTCATACTGAGCATCACTTTTGATCAGTGCAGTAACAAGTTTGTTGATGCTTCCTTGCTCTTCTCATTCTGTGAATATCCAACAAAAATGGCATTACATGATAGTACATTTTTTTCAAGCATTCCATCAAACACTTGTCGGGCATCATCCACACTCGCACATTTTGCATACATGTCTACAAGAGAATTAGCCACTTATTGACCTTAAAACCAGATCTAATAGTATGGTAATGAACATGCTTTCCCTGCTCTGTGGCCGCAATATTGGCACAAGCCTTGAGAAAACTTGGAAATGTGAACTAATTCAGCTTACAACATTCCTTGTGCATTTCAACAAAGATCTTCAATAATAAGATATTGATCTCCATCCTCATTTTCAATACACTCTGCTGCATGCTTTCCTAGATCCAAGTTCCCATAGATTCTGTAGGCACCAAGCAATGTATGCCAAGCAATGCTTTCTGCCATGCAATGTCTGCCAAACAATGTCTGCATGCAATGTCCTCCATGCAATGTCAGCCAAATAATGCTTTCCGCCATGCAATATCTGCCAAACAATGTCTGCCATTCAATGTCCTCCATGTAATGTCTGCCAAACAATGCTTTCCCAGCTCCATCCTCTATGCTCCCGCACTTGGTATACATTGTAACAAGAGAATTAGCAACATAAACATCTGTGTCAAATCCTGTTTTGATCATGTGTGCATGGAACATTTTTCCCTTTTCTAGGGTAGTTAATGTGGCACATGCACTAAGAATACTAGAAGAGGAAAACTGATTTGACTTAACCTGTGTTACCAATTGACAGGTCTGATTCAAAATTCCTTTTCAAAATACAAGCATGGATTCCCTTTCCATGTTGCAGAGCTCCAAGGGATGCACATGCACTTAGCACACTAGCAAACATGAATTGATCAGGCTTTATGTGAGCCCTTGTCATCTTACAAAAGAGTCATGGGATTCATCATAATTCTCATTTTTTTCATATCCTGCAATCATGGCTGTCCATAAAACAACATATTTCTAGAGCATGTTATGAAACACTTGAAATGCATCCTCTATCATCCCACATTGAGCATGTTAGCGACAATTTTTGTCTTAGGCACAAAAGTACCCAGGTCTGCAGGTTGCACGGGAAGTGCCCAAGCACAGCACGGGAGAACCTCTTTTCCAGTTACAAGTCAAGAAAGGGGCGAAGTTTTGTTAACAGCATCCGAGATCCACCTACAAAGCTGATCGACGGTCATTGGGTTTTCGGGGCTGTCAAGTTGCTCGGGATTTAGCACGAAGGGTAGCGCCCATAGTTCAAGGCAAATCTGGGTCATCCGATCCAGTTGAGACAGGTGGCAGCTAGTCGACGTATCGAGGATCGGTGTTTCGGGAGACAAGGATCCTCCCATTCATTGTAGTTGAAATCACCGATCGGCGAAATGCCGAAAGCACCTTTGGAGCCGAGCCCACGGTCCTAGCGCCAGGTCACGTCAAGTGAGCCTGTGAATGAAGACAACCCCCTTTAAAATAATGAATACTATCTAGGCCGTTCATCTGAAGTACACGCGGTGCACATCCGTGTCATGTCGGCATTCGGGAAGTTCGAGGAGTAAGCACTCCTCGTCATTTCACATCTCGAAACCCCGAATCTCGAAGCGCCGAAAGCACCCAAAATCAGGCCCATGGTTTTGGTGCCTGGTCACAAGAGAGCAGGTCTGAAGAAGGGGCACTAATGTTGATCATTTGGCAGGTGGGTCCCAAAGTGCCAAGGGTGATCTGAGCTGTTCACCTTGGAGGAACACATGGCATGCGATTAAGGCTCTTCGCCTTTTCGCCCATCACATTTTCAAAAAGAAAAGATCTACTCCTTCCTATCCACGAACCCCGAAACGTCAAAAGCACCTTTGAAGGTAGGCGTAGGGTCATGGCCCATGGTCATTTGAGGGAGTAAAAAGGGCTGTACAGAGGGGACCGAAAGCACCAAATTGAGTCTCATCAGGGGGGCACTGTGTTCTCCAGATGCTGATTCGACGTGATCTAAATCTCGGTATTTTCTTGGAATGAATGAAGAAGACAGAGGGTGGTTGAAACCTCGCCTCACTCATTAATTGCAAAATATGGATGTCCCGGTTGAAAGTCTACCCGAGATGGTCCTCTGTACTGGTTCTTTCCATGGAAGCCATGCCGAGTCCTCGACTCGCCAGAGAAGCATGCGCACGCTAATTCAGCATTTAAGGGCTCAGCTACCCCCTGGCACGAGCCATGTAGAATTAATGTGGCATATGATAGAGGAGTGCAGGACAGATTTGATTGAAAAGACTCCTCATCCTGGAAGTCTAATAGGCCTCTGTTGGGCAAATGTTTGGGAATATATATACTTAGTTTTGATATTTTTCAAGGTATCGATGGTAGAGCGAAGCTCTCGATTGTAAAGTTTTAATAAACACTCTAGTTCTCTGGTTATGCATCTGTATGTGAGATTTCTTGTTTAATGACAGATAGTTTTTCTACCCCATCTAGTTTTCATCTCATACTGAGGGAGTTCATGATTGACTGATTCACATGAATTATTGCAGTTGTGTTATGATAAAGGATTTATTGTGGCATTATTGTATTCTCTGGTTTTCTGCATTTGAATGTAAGAAGATCTTGCGTTTAGATGCCTTCTCCTACAGTTTGTTAGAAACCTGATGTTTACGACAGACCTTTGCATCTCTCTGATACAAGTCTTCCCCCTACTCACCCTTACTACAACTTACTATCTAGAGTATATCTAAGACCTCACTTGCCCATGCATGTCTGGCCTAGTTTCAGAGTTGAAACAATATCGTCTGAGTTTACTTCCATTCGATCACCCCTTTTATACACAAATCGTGACATAAACTGATGGGTGTCAGGCTCTGCTCCTGCTGCAATCCAGGAGTGACTTCCATCGCCAACAGAGCATACATGGTGACTAGGGCACTAGCCAGACATATATATGGCTCAGTTATAACTTTAATAATGTGGGTATGAAGCTGCATACCTAATTTGACATCAAAAAGGTCACAACATGCCTTAAGCATAGTCACAATAATTGACTGGTTTGCAGTCATTCCTGCTCTCTGCATTTAACAAAAGTGTGAACGACCCTTCTCACCACAATTGTTGTGGGCATATCCTGAAATAACTGCAGACCATGATGTTGGTATGCTGCTATGGATGACTTATCCACCCTTTTCCTACATTAATTTATCAATCTAGGTGCGTATCCTTTCAAGGCAACGGACAAGGTATATGCAGGGGCAAGAGTACAATTCGTTCTGACCAAGGGATCACACTTAAGATTGTAGACACTACTATCAAAATGAATTAACTACAATCTTCAAAAAGTAATCATAAGAATCATAGACTATAACAACAAGCATAAGCTGATAAATAACACACTGTGACAACAATATAAACTGATAAATAGCACACTGTAATAGCAAGCATAAAATTATAATTAACACACACAGGAAGACACAGCACCTGATCAGGAGAGCGGGCCCAACTCTTTGATCAGGGCTGCGTTAGTTACAACAAAGATGAAAACAACAAAATAGATAGTTCTTTATAAATCTGAGAAAGGTTATTACAATATCAAGGGAAGCATTTCTAGTTAGAGGAATAAACCGTCTTTTATACATCAAAAGGGGGAACAACCTCTTTCCCCAAAACATGGTAACTGTACCCTTAAAAATATACATTAGTTGGAATGACACCAGTACCAAATAGACAAAATTAGAGAAATTCCCAAGATGGTTCAGGGATCTGCGACTCTAGCTGCGCGACCTTCTTTTGGCTTGGTCATTGTTGTCCTCAAAGAAGCTGAACAACAGATCTGCCATGGGATACTGAGGCCTTGATTCATGTTCTCCGAAAGATGCGGTCAAACATCGTTTTAGTGCTGTGAATAGGTAAAACTCCATGACTTCACTTCATTAATAAAATATTCCAAAAGACAAGGTAGGGGTATTTACCTCACAGTTTTAGCATAAACAAACATATGTAATTAAGTGAAAAAAGGTCAAAAAGGTAATGGAAATGAAACATAAAGATAGCTCGATTTGGTGCCCAACATCTCCCCCCAACTAACCTTCCGCATGCCCTCATGCAGTTCACCACTTCCGTAGGTATGGATTTCACTGACTGTGGGCTTCTTGGAGATGGGCGAGATCATATTCTTCGGCCATCTCTGTTCCTGGAACTTTAAAACCATCTGAGAGGTGGACATCTTCCCACCAATATTTTGGGACAATATACGCTAGAGTGTAATATTCTACTGGCAACCAAATAGTGGGAAATTGAAACCGAATCCCCATCCATCAGAGCCCACTTGTTCGAACACATGCCACATATCTGGGCACTCTGGGGAGCACCTATGCAAAATTTGGTGCCCCAAAAGGTTCCCTGTTCCAGACAGCTGTAGGTGTCATCATCCACCTTTTTTGACAGCAATCAAGGGCCTCTTCATGAAATGTGACTATTTGCTTAACATAAAGATCAAGGAACCAATTTTGTGTCCTCAACATTCTATCTCTATTCGTCTCAATTCCCAAAAAGGTGTTGTGTTTATTGAACATGGTGACTGCCCTTTCAGGTTCTCCTCTTACCATAAATGGCTTTGTAACCTGATTAGATTCAAATGTGTTAAAAGCCTTCTGCCAGCTGTTCTAGTTGAAAGTGTAAGAGGTGAGGGCCCTTAAATGAATGTCCCCCACATACAGGACCAGATTGAGGTCTCTATCTAGGCACAATAGGTATCCATGCAGGTAGAATTCGCACATCAAGTGCTGAGTTGGCACATCGTGGTGTCTCATTATTCAGAGGAATTGTACACCATTTTCTATTTTATAACTAATCTCGTTTTTGATGCTTTCCATGGAGAATAAAAGAACAAATTCATGTAAGAATAAAGAATAACAAGAAGCAGGGGGGCGACATGCCATCACCTCTTGTGACAAATTAAACATCTGCTCCTTATTAGTTTTCAGCTCTGCCACTTGCTTTTCCAGCTGCTCCATCTTGAGCTGCTGCTTCACATGCCTTAGTTTCATGATGTCTATATGCTCCACATATTCAAAAATAGTTGTGGAAGCTCATTCCTGAGTTCTTTTGACTTCATTTTGATATTGAGCCGCAATAGATTTCCAAGTCTGCACTTCATCCGTTAAGGCATGCTCGCGGTCTTCAAACAATCGCTCGATCGGGTCTGTTTGAGTAGCAACAGACGTTATGGCTACCTGGTCCATTTGAGTCTCTGTTTCTACTCCTATGGATTTAGACTTCCTAACTTGCTGTTTGTATTTCTTCATCCGCTCCTGCATTTTGTGTACCTATTTTCTTAGTTTCGTGACCTCCATTTTAAGCCGCATTGTCTCCCTAGACTGCAGTTGATGTTTTTGTTTGACTGGGAGTGTTACGACCTTCTCGCCTAGCTCTTTCATTGGCTCATTCGTCGGGACCGCTTCGCTTGGTCCCTCCTCTTTGCCTACAACTAATTCTTCTTGTTGTGTGCTCACTACAACTGATGGTGCCCTTGCGAGACGCTCTCCTATTGATGTGTCTGTTTGAGTATTGTCCACCCCACACAGTTGTGGATTTTGTGATAGAATTGGAGGAATAGCGAGATCTTCTTCTGTGCGCTGAAGGGAATGAGTTCACCTTGCCCCTCTTGGAATGAAGGAGAGAAAGGAGAATTGGCAGGGATCTTCAATATCCGGTCCCAAGGTCGATGCTGGTTCCTGTGGTTCAACGCCAACCTCATGCTCTAGTTCTCCCAACACTTCTTCCATGAGCTCTATGGTCGGGGTGGTCATGACCTCTTCTTCTTTCTGGTTGTCCTCCTCCATCGACTCCATGGTGACATGAGGTGTTTGTGGAGTGCCCTCAATCACAATATTAACCAATTCACTCGTTCTTATCTGTTGTGACCCCGCTTATGTGGTTATCATGCTATCCGATTGTTCTACTAGTTCCATAGGCGAGGCTAGTTCTTGTGGGACAACCTCGGTCATGGTATTAGTGGGCCTTTCTGTGTCAAATTCTGCATCCTCCATTGGTTCCATGGTTTCGACTTGTTCTTGGGGGGAAACCTCTTCTTCAAATGCTTTAGCTTCCATCTCCATATCTTCTGGTTCCTCCTGGTCAACATAGTCATCTTCTCCTGTATTTTCCTCCTCCGTGGCTTCTGGTTCATCTTCCCTAGCAGTCACAACGGCTGCTACTTCTTCTTTTATGGAATCCTGAAACAGTTCCCATAGGATCAGAATTTGTCTGATGGCATTCATCACTAACAGATGAACCAACCCATGGTGGGTGATGGTCACCAATACCTGTCGCAACTCTTGAGTCGAATGTGCCATTAGGTGAAGGATTCTCAATAAGAAATAAGGCATATTCAGTGAAAAGGCCTCTTCTTGGGGAAATCGCAGGTGAGTTAGTATTCGAAGATGGTATTTGAATATGGTGGAGTATCTCCCTTCGAAATTCATATATCTCATGACGAACTCTACTACTTCCTTCAATGGATGCGGCAACGAATTTCGGTCATATCCTCGACCCTTCTGCACAATGCTTTCTCCTGCCTATAAAAAGGCTTCGAGAAACTCTGGAAAGACAAACCTTATTGAAAACCATCGCTGTTCGTTTTGAGGGAGTCCACTGACTTCTGCGATGGCTTCCTCCGTCATAGGAATTTCAATTCCATAGACCCGAGAGCTTCCTTCTCTCAAGTTGAGTGCGAATTCCTTCATAATTTCTTCGTTCGACCCTTTCAATTTGTCAAAGTAAACATTCCAGCCCGCGTTCTCAAAGACCTGCCATACCTCCTAATTGTTCTGAACTCTCATTGTATCTTCAGGTTCATGCCACACAGATCATCCACCCATTTCTATAGAGGCGGAGTAAGCACGACGGATGCAGTTAGTTGGTAGGGGAAAATGACAGGGCTCCAAACCATTGGCAACTGAAATAACGTCATATCGCTTTTGGGGACGGCGGGTGAAACAACGCTGGTATGTTTGGAAATGATGACAGATTGTGGTGGTACTATCAGAAATTTAATGCAACGTGTTGGGGAGGTGACTGATTATGACTTTGCGTGTACGAGTACACATTTCAATGTATCAAGTTATGATTACGGAGTATCGAAATCATTGGATTTTGTTGGATGAGGATCGTGTGTCATAAATGTTTTTCATGGTATACCGTCATTTGTTATGACAGTTCCTCCCCCCAACTTAATTACGGCTGTCCACGACACGTTTTGATGTCTTTTTGGAATATTTTAATTAAATCCATAAGAGTCAGTGGAGATGTACCTGGGGACCTACCTTTTGGTGGGGTAACAACAAAATGTCTGACAGAGTAATGACAACAAGGAGTAACAACAATAGTGAGTAACAACAACGATGGAGTAATGTGACGACGGAGTAGCGACAATTGTGGAGTAACAACGCTAGCAAAGTAATGACAGTTGCAGAGTAATGGTAGTTGCAGAGTAACGACACCAGCGGAGTAACGACAGTTGCAGAGTAACAACATTTGCGGAGTAACGACACCGACGGAGTAACGACAGTTGCAGAGTAACAAAACTTAATGAAGTAATCAGTACACACCAATGGAGTAACAACAACATCTTTATTGCAACACTAGTGGAGTAACAACACCAAGTGTTACATTTCTCCTGGCCATGTTCCTTTGTTATTCCTGCAAAATGAAAACAAGTAAATATATATATATATATTTTAGGGCAGAGTGAGAGTGTCCTTCATTCCAACAACCATTAAATCAGATGAATCAGAAAGATGTTTGACAAAGGCATTTCTGGAGGCTGGACGGTGGTATAGTTTTAGACGGTGTCCGTTTACTAAGAACGAGGTATGATTCTCGTCTATTGTAATTAGTCTAACCATTCCATTGTCGAACACTGCATCCACTTGGTATGGCCCCATCCAACGAGTGCAAAGCTTGCCTTTAAAATACTTAAATCAGGAATCGTAAAGTAATGCCCAATCTCCCACATGAAACACCTTACTTTTGATAATTTTTTCATGCCATTTCATTCTCTACTGTTGAACAACAATGGTCTTCTGAACAACTACTAATGGAATCTCGTCCAACTCATTCAGCTGTTCCAGTCAGTGTTTTTGTGCTTCTGATGGGTCTAGGCCTACTTCTAGAGCTGTTCTGAGTGTACTGATCTCAAATTCCACTGGAAACAAGGGGACTTTCCCATAGACTAATTCAAATGGTGAAAACCTAGTTGTGTTTCTCCATGTTGTTCTGTATGCCTATAAATCTTCTGGAAGTTTCTGTGCCCAGTCCCAGTGATGACTTGATACTGTCTTTGTCAAGATATTTTCTAATACCTTGTTTGTTCTTTCTACTTGCCCGTTTGCCTGGGGGTGATAGGGGGTTGTCACTCTATGTTTGAATCCATATTTCTGCATCAACTTTCCTATCATGTGAGATGTGAACTGTGATCCTCCATCCGATACAATTTCCCTTGGAGTACTGTATTGGGCAAAGATTTCTTCAAAACGAAAGTCTGCCACTACTTGTTCTGTTGCTCTTGTGACCGCTTTGGATTCCACCCATTTAGTCACATAATCAGTTTAGACTAGGATGTAAGCTTTCTAATGAGAAGGTGAGTTGAATGGTCCAACAAAATCGATGGCCCATTTCTCAAATGGTTCAAGGACTATCTGGGGTTGTAGAGGCATTTCATCTATTTTCCCAAGTTGTCCCATCCATTGGAAGCTATCACACCTTCGAACATAATCCCGGGCATCACAAAAGATGGAGGGCCAATAATATCCCATTTGCAGCACTTTGTGACCTATTCTTTTATCTGCAAAGTGTCCTCCACAGGGTCCATCATGTGAAACCTTCAGTATCTCATAGAAATTGTCTTCTGCCACACAATGCCGAATCTGTTGGTCAACCCCTGTATGAAAGAGGTATCCTGCCATCCATGAATATCGAGTACTCTGTTGAATAATCTTCCTTTTCTCTTTATATGATAGATGATGAGGCACCTTTCCTGAAGCAAGATAATTAGCAACATCTGCATACCATAGAGTGTTAGCAGATACTGCAAAAATATGTTCATCTGGGAAATTATCTTCAATTGGTGTATCCTTACCCTCATGTTCTATCCTAGATAAGAAATTTGTAACCACATTGTCCTTCCCTGGTTTATCTACTATAGTAATATCAAATTCCTGTAGTAGCAAGAGCCATCTTGTAATACGACCAGGGGTAACAGGTTTATTCATTAAATACCTGATAGTTGCATGATCAGTATGCACAAAGGTAGGATACCCAGTAATGTAGTGCCAGAATTTATTGATGGTGTAAATGACAACAAGGAACTCTTTCTCAGTCACTGTGTAGTTTAATTCAGTAGGAGCCAAATTCTTACTAACGCAGTAGACTGCGTATGGCATTTTTTCCTCTTGCTATCCTAATACTGCGCCAACCGCTGTTTGGGAAGCATCCGTATGAATATGGAAGGGTAATGCCCAGTCTGTCCCTCTAAGGATTGGAGCGCTACAAACCAATTCCTTAATTCACATAAAGGCTGCATCACAGTCCTCTGTCCACGCAAAATCTGAATCTTTTGTTAGCAATTGAAAAAGTGGGTGTGCTACTTTAGAATTTTTTTCTATAAAACACATGTAATAACCAGCACAACCAATAAAGCTGCATACCTGCGTGGGTGTTTTGGGTGTTGGGAAATGATGAATTACCTTTGTCTTTGTTGGGTCCATCCCTATTCCTTCAGCTGAGAGAAAATGTCCTAGAACAATACCCTCTTCCATCATCATATGGCATTTTGCTGTACTCAACGAGACACTCGCTTGTATACACCTTTCGAGAACTTTTTCTAAATTTTTCATCCCTTCAAGAAATGAATCCCCATATGGAGTAAATTCATCCATGTAAATTTCAACGCTGTCATTTATCAAGTCAGAGAAGATTCCCAAAATTCCCCTCTGGAATGTTGCAGGAGCATTACACAGGCCAAAAGGAAGGACCCGATATGCGAATGTTCCCCAGGGGCATGTGAAAGTGGTTTTATCCTGATCTTCAGGATCTATCTGGATCTGGTTATACCCACTAAACCCATCTAGAAAGGAAAAAAACTTTTTTCTAGCCAATGTGTCCAGAACTTGATCAATAAATGGCAAAGGGAAATGATCTTTCTGCGTTGCTTTATTTAATTCTGGATAATCCGCGCATATTTTCCATTTACCATTTTTATTAGGAACCATTACTAATGGGGAGACCCATTGGCTATCTGAGATGGGGTAGATAAAACCTACATCTAGTAATTTCTGAAGTTCTTCTTTCACAACATTTTTCAATGCGAGGTTCATCCTTCTCTGAGGTTGTCTCACATGATGACAATCCTCCTTAATGTATATATGATGGGTACATGAGTTAGTAGGGATCCATTTCATATCTGTATAATCCTAGGCGAAGGCCTCTTTGTGTTTCCGAAGGACATCCACGAGTTGCTTCTTCTAGGATTCTGACAGGGTTGGATTAATATTCAGGGTTTTCTTTGGTTCTAGTTCTATCGGGACACTTTCACCTGGTGCATCAATAGGTAGCTGCTCTGATCCTTCTGCTATTTCAATTGTTTCCTGAGTCTCACAGCTTAGGATAGATTCTAGGAATTGTTGATTTGTTTCGAAAATGGAGCAAGGATTATCCATAAAGGAGGTGATTACATCATCTTCCAATTATATTTTCAACTGAAGAGCTTATCCAATAGTGAGAACTAGCCTCAATTCCTCATCTTCTGTTTCAGACTCTTTCCTAGATAAAATTTTCTTGCTTCTTGCTGGTTTTATGGATGAGTTGGGTTCTACCGGTGGGTATAACACTAGGTTCTTAAGGTTGTGCCCATTGGAAATAACCATGTGCCCTTATCGACACCCAATGTAAGCATCTGCAGTAGCCAGCCATGGTCTACCCAAGATCAAAGGATTGCTGCCCACCAAAGATTACGTCTGTAAGACCAGGAAATATATGGGATAGTGCCATGAATCTACTAAAATTGTTACATCTTTCAACTTCCCTACATGCTTGATTGTGGATCGGTCTGCCAATTCCAATACTATAGGTGTATGTTTCAAGTTACAAAGACCTAATGCATGCATGGTTTCAGTGGTGATAACATTGATGGAAGCACCCAGATCTACCAACACATTAGGAATCTGTACTCCATTAATTTGTACTGTCATAATTGGGTTCCCCGGATCTCCATACTTTTCAGGCATTGACTTTCCCGTCATGAAATCTGATAATTTTCCCATAACATGAATGGTAAGGGGATCCTTGGATTTTTTTGCAGGTTTCTTTGAACAGTATTCCCTAAGAGTCCTTGCATATATTGGCACATCCTTCATAGCTTGTAACAAGGGATTTTTAACAAACAAGTTCTGCAATTCTTCTAATAAATCAAATTCATCTTGAGGGCTTGATTTACTCAAAGTTAGTCTTTCTGGGTAAGGTGGTTCAGAATGATGTTGTTTTATAGGAGGTGCCTGGTTTCTATCAGTTTGTTTTGACTCTTTACTAATTGGTTCTGATTCATTAACTTCACTCTCAGGTTGTTTAATGGTAACTGGAGGAGGTTGGACATTAACTGTCCGTCCTGATCGTAGATTCAATTCATACAATTCTGCAATGGAAATGCTATATGAAGGTAGGTTAAGAGTGTCAGCTTGATGAGCTCCCTTGCTATTAGGATTCAGATTGGGTTGGATTGGGAACTAAGGATGGTCATGTTGATTACCTGGAGGCACATTAGAGGGTAATTGGAGTTGCTGCTGTGGCATCGATTGAGGAAACTATCTAGGAGGGGATCCTCGCCAAGTTGGAGCCCATGGGGAGCTTGAAATGGCTTGAGGGTTCCATTGTTGCCACTGTGGAAACTGATATTGTGGCCACATGGGAGGATAGGGTATGGACTGAGGATTCATATTAGAATTATTGAAATACTGAGATGGGTCTGAGTACGCACCTTGATTTCCCATTGGTGGTTGAGGTTTCCATCGCTTTATAGACCCCATAAGGTACAATTGTTCCATGTCCTTCCCTGTTCCTTGAAATACTTCTTTCAGGCCTGGCAAGGAGGGACATGAGCTTGTTGCATGATTTAGCTTGCAGATTGCACATTATTGTATGGAGTTTAGTGGGCATTCTCTCTCTGGATGCTTCTTTCTACATGTTGGGCAGAATATTTCCATAGTCCTGTCCAATTCCAGCTGCTTTTATTTTACTTGCAGCATATCCATCTGTGCTGATAGGGTGTTGAGGATATCCATCCTCAGATTGTCTAGCAGGTTTCCAATTTTTGCTTTCGTAACACCTCCGCCAGTCTCTCTTACTGAGAGAATTCCTTGTCTATTTCTTGCAAGTCCTCTTGAGCATTGAATGCATAATTCACAGATACCTTCGAAGCTTTCTTTAGAGATGTCTCCTT
Source organism: Picea engelmannii (assembly GCA_009831015.1). Taxonomy (NCBI): domain Eukaryota; kingdom Viridiplantae; phylum Streptophyta; class Pinopsida; order Pinales; family Pinaceae; genus Picea; species Picea engelmannii. The sequence goes on along the minus strand of ML778244.1, from coordinate 603,834 downwards.
TTCCCACGATGTTCAATAGTTCCATTGAGTCTTCATGGAAAGATCGGAGGAGGATAATATTTAGAATTTCCTTATCCAGGTCGGAGTGACCTGACCTCTGTAAGGTGTACTTGAATCGTTCTATGCAATCTTCCAAACTCTCGTCTTCTTTTTGTGTGAACTTGAAAAGTTCCTCCTTAATGTTCTGGGATTTACAGTAGTCCTGGTATTTTTCCAGAAAAGCTGTCTGCATATCATCCCATGTGGAAATAGTGCTTCCTCTAAGACCCGTGAACCATCATAGAGCTGTTCCTTTTAATGTAGAAGAGAAAATTTTTAACTTTTGGGCCACTGTCATATAGTCATATCCTCGACACACTATTTCAAACTCGAATAGGAACGTGTCGGGATATTCTGAAATAAGCCCATGAAAGTTTGGTAAGGCTGCTAATGGAATGGGTTTTGTGGGTGCACTAGGTTCTAAATCTCCGATTGGAAATTCGATAGTGGAGGTTGTGGGAGCCATAAATATCTTCCAATAACTGCTGGGTATTTCATTAGGCTCTGTAGGAGATGGTTGAGGCTTTCTTACCCCTTTAGCAACACTTCCCTGGTCCCTTGGTGATGCAAACACTCCTTCGGCCCCGTCTCCCGCGTCTTGATGACTTGATCCCTCGGCTACAACTTCCTCTCTTTTGTTGGAGTGGTCTGGCTCTTATCGAGGCTCTGCTTGCAACCTCTTCCCCTTCTATTACCATCATAAGACTTCCTTGTTCAGGTATGCTACTAGATTTTTCTTCAACTGTCGGAGGGACTTGCTATGTCGTATCACCCAAGAATGTTGTAGACAACACTGGTTGATCTATTGATTGTCCTTCAGATTTTACTCTTCGTGTCCTTGGTCTCACAGCTACGCGAGATGATGTTTCTGATTCATCCTTTTCCATGATCTACCAGATGAAGGTATTTCTTCCCAAATCTGGTCCTCCCTTCTTTGGGGCTTTCACTCTGCCCCCGTTATTTGGTTCTTTGTTCATACAAGTGTTGGTATGATGGAGGGTATTGGCATGAACCTACAATACTTTAGTCTTGAAGTAAGGTGTCAAAGGACCATTCCTTCCCCAAGATGGAAGTTCTACGAAAATAAAGGCAGCTAAAAAAAAAGAATCTAAGGTTCAAGGCTCGGAGTAGGGTGTCAAAGGACTCTTCCCTCCCCTGGATGAGAACTAGGAACAAATACACACCACAAAATACCTAATACTTTTCAAATCTGAAGCAGGGTGTCAAAAGACTCCTGCCTCCCTAGGGTAAAGGCTAGGGTTTCGAAAAAAAACAAGGGTTTGAAAGAAGTAAATCTAACTCAGGGTCTAGAGCAGGGCGTCAAAGGACTCCTCCCTCCCCAAGACAAGAGATTGGCAAGAAAAAAAATGGAAAAACAAAAATAAAAACAAATAGAAAGAACACCTACGCTCAGGACCTGAAGCAGAGTGAGAAATATCATTCTCTCCCCAGAACGAGATATTGACCCTCTAGTTGGTCCAGATCGTTGTCTTGCACCTTGTTAGCCTCCCTGACAACGGTGCCAAAATGTTGGTATGCTCGTATGGATGACTTATCCACCCTTTTCCTACATTAATTTATCAATCTGTGTGCGTATCCTTTCAAGGAAACGTGCAAGGTATATGCAGGGGCAAGAGTACAATTCGTTCTGACCAAGGGTTCATACTTAAGATTCCAGACACTACTGTCAAACTGAATTAACTACAATCTTAGAAAAGTAATCATAAGAATCACAGACTGTAACAACAAGCATAAGATGATAAATAACACACTGTAACAATAGTATAAACTGATAAATAACACACTGTAACAACAAGCATAAACTTATAATTAACACACATAGGAAGATGCAACACCTGATCAGGAGAGCGGGCCCAACTCTCTGATCAGATCTGCGTTAGTTACAACAAAGATGAAAAAAACAAAATAGATAGTTATTTATAAATCTAAGAAAGGTTATTACAATATCAAGGGAAGCATTTCCAATTACAGGAATAAACTGTCTTTTATACATCAAAAGGGGGAACAACCTCTTTCCCCAAAACATGGTAATCGTACCCTTAAAAATATACATTAGTTGGAACGGAACTAGTACCAGATAGACAAAATTAGAGAAATGCCCAAGATGGTTCAGGGATTTGTGACTCCAGCTGCGTGGCCTTCTTTTGGCTTTGTCGTTGCTGTCCTCAAAGCAGCTGATCAACATATCTTCCACGGGATACTAAGGCCTTGATTCCCGTTCTCCAAAAGTTGCAGTCAAACATCGTTTTAGTGCTGTGAATAGGAAAAACTCTGTGACTTCACTTCATTAATAAAATATTCCAAAAGACAAGGTAGGGGTATTTACCTCACAGTTTTAGCATAGTAAACATAGGTAATTAAGTGCAAAAAGGTCAAAAAGGTAATGGAAATGCAACAGAAAGATAGCCCGATTTGGTGTCCAACACATGATCCCATGTCTCATTTGGTCATTAGGCAGAAGAGTTTTCTCACATCATCTGTCTTGTGGGTTAATAGAGGCACGGGTTCTTCTATTTTCAGGATCATCTGGGTTGTGCCTTGTCTGTGATTGTTGTGAAATGGTGAAGCACATATTCTGGGATTGCTAGTTTGCCATGATTACTGGCTCTGTTGAATGGTTGATATGGGAATATTATGTAGAAGCTAATCAATGGTTAGAGTGCATTAAATTTGAACACTTTCTCTTAGTTAACATAAGGTAAACAAGTACCAGTATTTATTCCATATCACATCTCACCCTATGAATCCCATTAGTCTTTCTCATATTACTAGTCTCTACATGTATGATCTAGCCATAGTGAAAGCTCTCTACAAGCCATAGTGAAATGTCTCTACCTGTATCATGACCATATGAAGTTTCTCTAATGTGATTCAGATAATAATAGTAATGATAAATCTTTTTTCACATCCTGATAAAGATTCAGATCCTGTAGGAAGATTTTTTCACAATTTTATATAAAATGCACAAAAAAACTTGTTTAAATGCTGCAAACATTGCTTCGTTGCAATATTATGCCACTGTATAATCATATTTTGCATCAAGGTTATTTATATTCACTAAGTTGCAAGGGTTATTTCCCCAATGGCTATCAAATACTTTGGACTCCATTCATGCTGGATAAGGGAAGAAACTTTTCTAGCTGCTCTTAAACCTATGATTGTATTGATCCCAACATAATCATGAAGGTATTTCAACTCAACCTTAAGAGCTGCACTATAGCCGCAAGATTTTTCTGCATATAAACTCCATTGCCATTTTGAGTCTGCATTGTCAATGGATTGTCCTTGATTTATAAATTCTTGGACTACACCTCTCCTAAGAGCTCCCTGAACCTTGTTTTAATCTTTGGCACCACCCTTGATAAAACAGGTCACATGTGCTTTCTGCAAAGAAGATACTCTCACCATCATCACCAGTTTTTTTTAAAAGGGATAGTCCTTTTGTTTATGGAACAGAGTGATTGCAATTTCTAAATCAAATGGGGGAACTTGGTCCTGAAGCTCTGCTATGCATCTCTCAACATCATATAATCAACAAAACAATAATTATTATAACCCCTGTCACTGCACTGATTCCAGCTTATAAATATTCCTTTGAGGCATTTACTAAATAGACAAAAACCAAGAATTCTTCAACATGAAATCCACAGGTACAAGTCCACTTCTAGTCATCATCTTTCCACCATCGAGTTTTTGTTAGTGCCTTGCTATCTTGAAAAAAGAATATTGTGTTTTTGCCATGCAGATGGTATTCCTGAAAAGCCTTGTCTGGTATATACTTTGATGTGTTTCTCGGCCTGCAGAAATATCAATGCTCTGTTCAACAACATATTCAGGGCAACTCTATTCAACAACATATTTAGGGCAGCCTCTTGCTTTTCTAGCAAATTTATGTACTTTGGTAGCACTTTTTCTTAGTATATTTGTCAAGGCATGCCCTTTTACTGATGTGACTTCAGTCATATAGACCACTTTGGTCTTGGGGACGTGGATAAAATCTATCTATCCATCTCTCTCTCACACACATCCAGGTGTACACTCCTAAACACATGTGATGTATTGCAAGCTATTACCATAGTGGCTTATCCTTGTGATGGGATTATATTTTAATTAATAAGTAGTGTACTCTTTGGTCACATATGTAGTGCCACCAAACAAACACAAGCAATATTGTACTCTTGCCACATGTTTGTTGAATAATCTCACATGTATAGAAGTTGTGAGACAAACTGGGTTTATGCGGCAATAACTGCATCAAAAGCTTTGCCAATATGCAAGTTGATTTTGGGATGTAAGTCCTTTGATTGATGTGATGTCAACCTTCCTCACATGGGCACCTAACATTGTTGACGATATCAATTTCATGCCTTGTGTGCCTTCTTTGGCTTGTGGTTGTTATCCATGTGATACATAATCTTGTACCATAGTGGCATATCCCTATGATAGGATTTTGTTCCACATTAATAAGTTATTTACTATTTTTGCGCTCATGTGTCTATTCTAAATAATACCAGAAGCATAAAAATTGTCAAACAATGAGGTTTTTTGTGGCATTACTTCGACCAAAAGCTTTGCCGACCAAGAAACTAGCTTTGGGGTGCAAGTCCTCGGGTTGAGGTGAAAACATCCTCCCTCACTTTGATACTAACATCATTGGTGGTATGTGTGTCATGCCTTGTAGGCCATTAGCTTGCGGTTGTTATCCGTATAAGGTTTAATCTAGTGGCATATACCTATAATGGGATATCATTCCACATTAAGAAGTAATATACTCTTGCTATGTGTGTGCATTGTGAATATTCCCATATGCATAACCATTGTGAGACCAAAAGGGTGCTTCTGGGGCATTACCCACACCAATTTTTTTTCCAATTTGGAAGCTGGATTTGAGGTAAAAGTGTTAGTTTATTGTGTTGCTTGAAGAATGTTCTCCTTTTAGCTTCAACAAGTTGAGCTACTAATTGCTTAGCTGTTGTAGGAGAGAAGGTGCACTAGTGAGAGAGATTGTCAAGCATGGAAATTTGCTAATGAACACACCATTCATGGAGGGGTTACACATGAGGCGAGGTGCACTAATCAAAGGAGAGATTCTCATTCATGGACCTATTTTCAAGTACCTTCAGAATGTTAACAGTAGTGGAAGTGCGTATTTCTAGATCTGCTGAAGACAGGTGCATTGGAATTAGATAACTCTTTAGAGAGTATCCTGTAGCATGACAGGGAGGTAGTAGTAAACAATTTTGTGGGCATCGAATATAAGAAGGAAGCTGTTGTTAGCACACTATTATGACAATATGATGTGACTAGCACAACAGGTAGGATCCACACATCAACACTAAGGCGTACTCTATGGTAGCATTTTGAAAGGGCGTTCACATGAGAACATGATGGATCTGTCCCTTGTGCTTGTTTAGCATGCAAATCAATAAAAAATCATTGTTTGTGAGCCTAGTTTCACTCCAAATACAACAAGAATTGCCATCAATAGTATACATATTGTCTTTCTCTTCTATATTTAGCACATGTTCAGGGAGAAAAATAATATCTCATATTTCTAACATCAGGGTCAGGCAGAGCATACTATGACTTATGATCAAGGATAACTTGCACTTGTTAGTCACCATCACCTCATATTTGTGATGAAACCAAAAGAGGGTATATTTTTGTGGATGCTTTTAGCATGCTAACTTTGATTTCTCTACCATATCTAATATGAGCACAAGCACTAGTCCTTAGCCCATGCCCACCAATAAACACCTATTCTTTGTGCCATCCTCCTCATAGGCCACTATAACACCTTGCAGTCGTGTGCACCATTTGGCATACTAGATCTCTATTCTGTGTCCAATGTTCTAGCATATGCACTCACACTTCCACAATCTATGCATGTACACCTCAGTGCCCAACCCACATCTGCCTCAACATCTCATGTGCACACATTTCAATGGGACACCCACACACCTAGCATCTACATGCGTCAAGAATATGAACTATTTTTGTGCACCCATAGTGATATGTGGTGCACTGGGAGACTAACAATCACTAACAATTATGGAACTAAACTACCTTGGAAATTGATTGGGCATTCTGTCATTGATATCCAATTCTATGTATAGGATGTATCATAGGCATTGAAGCAGAGCATATTTTCCATTTTTCACTACTTCCTCTTTTGAAGAAGAGCATATTTTTCACTAATTCCTCTGAAGTTTTAGGCTTTATAGCCTTTACATAATATTCCCAGATCCTAAGAAACTGGATCAAATATACTAAAAATAGAAGGTCAAATTTTTTTCATAAAAATAGGAATATATCCTATTTTAAGGGTCGAACCCTTATCCTGATAATCTTCATTGCAACAAATCTTCATAAGCTGGTAGATGAAGTCGAAAATGTCACCTTGACAGACAGGAAATTTTTAGCCAAAAATAGACAATAAACTTGATCTTGTTTCCCCTTGTTGGCGCCTTTAAAACTGGAACAAAACACTAAAACATATGTCTTTAACTATTATCTTCACTCAGAAACCATCCTTGTATCATTTGAAATGATAAAACTGAGATCTGTGCAAAAATACTCTCATTCTACCAGTCCCTGTGCTTTCGGTGACTTGGGAGCAAAATTTACAGTGATTCCCACCTATTTTATAGGGATATGAGCCATTAAGGGTAAGGATCATGTGCCTGCAGTTATATGTTGGGATGTGGAGTCATGTTAAACTACTAATCTTTTTGATAGGGTTGTGATAAACTTGGTGTTGACCTTTGCAGTAGCTTGTAGGGTCTTCATTAGGAGGTCTGCAAATTGGCAGTTGAACTTTTCCCAAGGATGCATTGACAGTTCAATGTACAGACTATACATGACATGATCATATCACTTCCATAGTTTATTGAGAAGGATTTCATTGCGTTTCATTCATGGAGAGCTGGGACACTAACAACAAAATATGCTAAAGAAAATGTTACTTTCAAAGAGTGTATTTCATGGAGGTGTTGATGTAACATCTTTATGGTTAATGATTTTAAGATCATTTTGTTCCTCCAATATGCTTGGTCTATACTTCAGAGAAAAATATGAATCTAGGCACTGTGATAGATATGGAAACTTAGGGAAATTTTTTGACATCACCTGTACTATATAGTTATCAACACTGTACTAATGCGAAAATATAGTTTCAAAATTTTAAGGGGAAATTTAATTTGATATTTGTTCATTTTATATTCCCAAAATGTCTAAGGCCCTTGAAATACAGCATGATAAGAAACTCCCATTATTCACCAACAGTTCGCCAATCTGTCCTTGGCTAGCTTGGACTATCGAAATTTCCATGTTCAAGAGTTTTAATGAAAAACATAAATTTCACCTCTATCCTAGAGGTTTCTTCAATCCTAACCCTATGAATTTTCAGCCTTAGGGCTGTTATGAAATACAAACAAAACAACAGTGACAGTGGACAAAATTTCAATACGTAACAGTGCCAGACATCAAGGCAATCCAAGGGAAAATATACCAAAGTATTCCAATAAGTTTCAATCCTCTCAGGTAATCTTATCATGCACAAACTAGATCTGAAAACACTTATTTAGAGTGCTAAATACAATAGAAAAACAACCCTTATCTTCTTCAATTACAATGTTAAACCACTCAAACACCCTCAACGTATGTCAAATTAGAAAGACATAGAGATGGAAATTAAAAACCATGAAACACATAAATGGATGAAAATCAAATCTACAATTTACACGAGTTCATATACATGTCATAGCCTTATTGATATTGATAAATATGAAGTTCATATACATGTCATAGCCTTATCCCAAGGCTAGTACAACCCTCTTGCTCTCTAAAACCCTAGCTAGGGAAAACCAAGAAAACCCTATCTCATGCCAAGTAGATCCAACAAGCATGTCCTCCAAGGCAAGATGTCTCTTCTTCCTCTCTTCACCAAGTACAACCTAGGGTTTCATCTCAAAACCCTAACCTTAGTCTTCAAGAAACCCTAGCAAGTCTGAGAGAGAGAGAGAGAGTACAT
>ML778244.1:524297-575642 GCA_009831015.1 Picea engelmannii | reverse complement strand
TGCGACAACTTGGAGTGTCGCTCCCATAGCAACCATGTCAAAGATGGTACCTCTTAATGTCGTTGTTGCCATGTTCAAGACGTCTCTCTTGCCATGTTCAAGACGTCTCTCTTGCCATGTTTCAGACTTCGGTCTTGCCACATTCAAGATGTCTCTCTCACCATGTTCAATACGTTAGTATTGCCATGTTCAAGACCTCTCTCTTGCCATGTTACAGATGTCTCTCTTGCCACATTCAATATGTCTCTCTTGCCACGTTCCAGACGTTGGTCTTGCCACATTCCATATGTCTCTCTTTCCACGTTCAAGATGTCAGTCTTGCCACATTCAAGACGTCAGTCTTTCCACCTCCAAGACATTGCAATAAAGACGAAGTCTATGTCATCGGAAAATCAATGTCATGTGAAACGACATTTGAGGGGGTCCGTTGTTTGTCATTCTCCCGAAAATATAAAGTGGAAATTGCGTCGAATGCGCTGTCAGAATTTGAACCAAATGAGCTAGTGGCTTAACCTAAACAACGCGTCATGTTTCCCGACTTCAGAACCTTTGATGCAAGGTTCCCCAACTCCTCCAAATCTCGAGTTCCGAAAGGGCTTAACAACCATTAGCTCCCTCCTTTGGCCTCCGTCCATGTGACCATTTACTATGACCCGAAGCCTAACTCCAAGGCATGTTAGAACTTCGCATATCCTGAGTTCTCCCAACTTCCCTCTTTGACTTTTCTACCTTGTGAGTCAGTGAAATGATGAGATCTCGCCACGTGTCCTCCTTAATGGATGACCATGATAAAATTGCAATTTCTCATATTGCGATTTCGAACAGTTATGCCCTTTGAACTTCTTTCTCTGCGAGTCAACGAAATGCTGAGATCTTTCCACGTGTCCTCCTTAATGGCTGACCACAATCAAATCGCGATTTCGCATATTGGGAGTTCGAACAATTATGCTCTTTGACCTTATTTCTATGCGAGTCAGCGAAATGCTAAGATCTGGCCACGTGTCCTCCTTAATAGAAGACCACGATCAAATCACAATTTTGCATATCACAAGTTCGAACAATTATGCTTTTTGACCTTCTTACTCTACGAGTCTATGAAATGATGAGATCTCACCATGTGTCCTCCTTAATGGATGACCATGATCAAATCAGAACTTGTCTCGTGCACCTTCCTCTGGATCCAATGACTGTTGGTTCACATGCTTCAAATCAGATGAATCAAATATGTTTTCCACTTGCGCTCACTTCTCACTGTCTAAACGTGGATTTCGACGACCCAGATCTTCTCCTCCACAACTGGGTCCTTAGGGAATTTTGAATTCCCATGTACTCCTTGCACTAATAAATTTGGGTCGGATCGACGGTCCATGACCTTCATCGATATAATGTTCTAGATCACATCGCAACATCTAGTTTCAGAAGTTTAGTCGTGCCAACCTGTGACTCTCCTGATGTGCGAACTTGCGAAAACTGAAGTAGACGAGGCATTGATGCCTGCTCTCCTTCTTCAAATCCGGTGGTCGTGACATACCTTGGACCCTCCTGAATGGATCTCATCCATTTATCTACCAAACAAAAGGGTATTCCCTTTTGATACCTAAATATTGCTATCTTTCCTGAGCTTTGTCAGTTTTGAAGGATTAAGAGCTTTGCGCTTCTTCTCCTGGACCTAACACCTAGAAGGGTCTTGTTCAAAACTCTTGCACTCCTTCATTTAGTTTAGAATTTAGGTGGTTCTTAGTCTCTTATTGCTTCGCAGAGAGCCTTTTCATATCTCGACTACCTCTCCTGAGCTTAATAGACTCCGTCCTCACAGTGATTGAGGGATTCGACCTCCGCAATCAGGGAAGTACTCACTCGACTCTAGGACAGGGATGCAATTCCTCGGGAAGGTGCTTTTGAGGAATTTAACTAGAACATAAGAGAAATCAAGAAGATGTAGAAGTTCTCAAGGATGAAAGCATACTCTTAATTTAATCATTCAATGCATAAACCATTTACAAGCATACAAAAACAAGCATGCATCCATTATTTCCAATTTAGAGTTCAAGGCATAAAAAAACTTATTAGAACCATAAAGTGTGAAGCGAATGCTAAGAGGGGTGCTCGTTTCCACCCAACCATAGGCTCAGTCACTCCCAATGGATTTATTACTGGCCACCCAAGAGCTTAGGCCATGATGCTATGAGATTCAATCTCTTACTTCTAGCTCAATGAAAGTTAGGGATGAAGGCTACTCTCCTTCTCCCCATACAAGAATAGTTAAGGACGAAGGTTACTCTCCTTCGCCTGTCTTTGTCTCCCTATACCTTGTGATGAGAACTTGCTTGTTCACTTTCGATCCTTCCTCGAACTTGAGATATCTACTCCCTGTCTTTGCACTCTTCACAACCGCTCCCTCTGTCCACCATGCTTCCCTTCTTGCCTCCCTCGACAAGGTTGCGTGTGGCTCCAATTCCCCCGTCCGTGGTCAGGTCCGGAAGCCATATCGATGGGCAGTCTGCCCCATCCCTCATTAACTCTTGAGGAATCCCTTCCCACCTAACAACCTAATGGGAATTCATTCCTGGTCAGAGGGTTGTTCTGATCTGAGAAAAATTAACTCCAACATGGTACTGGTTCGGTGGAGGTTAATGCAACCATTCCATGTCCCCTCCACCACCTTTTCATTAGTAATCATGGTCACTCTTTCTTAGCATATCCTCTGTCTCGACAGTCATGCAAAACATAACATTCCCTATTACAATAATCAAAATTTACATTCATCGAACTTCTACACAAGGTGCATCAAATCAAGCATTCACACTTTTAAGTTTTCCATACTTCCTCAGTACATATAGTTATATTTACAGATTGTGGGAAACAAGGTGTTACAAGAAGCCAACATTAATGTCTTGTTTCCTCTCTGCCACACACACATGCCGAGTAGCTGCTACATTTTTATTGACAACTCTTTTTGCACCACACTGTGAAAGTTGAATGCTGATGGAGAATAGTATTCCCCTTTTTGGCATGGGAATGCAAACAATTGAAAGGGTGGCACGTTGAATGGAGACTTGGCCTTTTTTCAACAATACTTATCAATTACTTAATGGGTGGTTAATACAATAATAAACTTAGGAAGACCGCTAATTCTACACGTCACTTTCTATGCAATACTTGAAATAAACATATGTAGAAACATTGATGAGCCCTATCACTTGAGAAACTGGGTCCCTCAACTCTTGGTCCCATTGGAGCAAATTGAAGAAGCAATCCCATTGGAATTTGTGCATAGGAAAAAGAAATTGAACTAAACTCTATATTTATATTTATTTGTATACTATTAATATTTCATCATGTTTTAAAAGAAATAATGAGAATAAAAACTCTCTTTTCCACAATCTTCTCGTTGAATTGTACACTAATATAATTCTCCTCACATTGGCGTCCATTAGCACTATTTCACTGATATGATCACTTGTTCCCTTTAAAGTGGATGTCATGAATCCCCTTGACATAGTAGTATTGTATAAAATCCTTAAATTAAAAATTTCATGCTTTGATAGTATATCTATTTTAGTTATTATTTTAGAGTAGATTCATTTAACCATATATTAAACTTAGATCTTTTTTGGTTTGGAAAAATATTAAAGATGGAATTTTAAAAATACAAGTATTTGCAATAATCAATATTTCCATTTATCATGTAAAAATATATATTATATTAATTATTCTAAACAATATTTTTTTATGTAAAAAAATATATTATATTAATTATTCTAAACAATATTTTTTTTATGTAAAAAACATATTATATTAATTATTTAAAAAAATAATTTTTTATTCAATCATCATAATTAATGATGTCAATTGTTAAAATATATTGACTATAATCCTGGAAAAAAACAACTAAGTAATTAATCAACCATTTTTTTCTTTGCGAGAATAGTTAGAAAGCAGGTGTGGGTAAATTGTTTTTATTATTAGTCCCTGCCGTAGACATAGAGGGACTATAGCGATCGATAAAGCGTTGACTACATATTAGTTTGTCCTTTGACTAGAAATATTTGCACAATACCTGCTGTTGGAGCCATGGAATTAAAAACATATATTTTTATATATTAAAAAGTAACATATATGTACTAATATGATTGGCTAAGAGATTGGAGGTCTTATTGCTGGCTTCGCTATTCCCAATGCAATATATGACAACATATCCAAACTTTTTCTAGTAGACAATATGTTTTAATCATATATTTTTCCTGTATATTGCTTGAAGGTCGATTAATGCTACCATTAGTTTGAATGTTTATATTATCATTTTATTCTACCCGAATATATCCATCAGTTTTGATATGTACTAAGCATATTGAAATGTTTTCATATCCAAGCTTTGTATATTTCTTGAAATTTATTGACACTTATTTCGAGATGCATCAATAGGCATGACAGTGTAAATGTTTACATGATGCGACATTCTCCAACACCCCTGACAACTTAAATTTTTGCATACCGTGAGGTCCTTAGATAGCCTGAGAGTCTTAACTATTTATGTAAATACGGTTCTCAGAGTACATGCCAGTTCAATAGCCATTGCATGTTTCATCCTTGTTTTGCCATTGAAGCTACATACATTGTTCACTGGTTTGGTGACTGCTTCTTCTTTGCTGGTTTGTCGGGTGCTGCCATTGTATGTTTCATCCTCGTAATCGTTGAAGATGGATACAATGTTTACTGGTTTGTTGAGTGGTTCTTCTTTGCTGGTTTCTCGATTGTTGTTTTTTGTTGTTTTGCTTGCGATTTGACCTACACTTCTGCATTTCATCATTTTAGAGTAAGTTTCGATGCCATAGTTTCATTTTGTATTCCTTGTTTGTTGTTCAGTGTTTGCAGTTTGCAAGTAAGAATGTTTTCTTATTTGTAGTCGCATGTTCCTTATATGCTTCCAGTTCCTTTTCTGCTTCAGCTGTAGTTTGGTAATCGTTGGAGATACATATGTTGTTCACTGGGTCGATGGATTTTGCTGGTTCGTTGGTTCATTGGTTCCTAGGTTGCTGGTTCTGTTTGTTTACTTAGGGTTTGTGCTTTGGGGACCTCGGGGTGTGGTTCGGCCTCTTCGTGCTTTCTCGCTGGTTTGGTCCTTGCTAGTTTCTTTTCTTTGATTCGGCCTTCTAGGGTTGGGGTGCATCGACGGTGGTTGGAGCTTTTTTTTTGGATTGTTATTGTTTTTTTGGGGCGCTTTACGGTGTTCAACCCCTACACCCACCAGTCAATCTTCAATTGTGTTATTTTCCATTTTTGCAGAGGTCGTTATCTATATTTCTATGAGATTTTCCTGGTGCCCAAGTCCTGCCATGAAAGAAAATAGTTGCATACAAAATTGTTGGAGGATTACATATGAAGTTACAATATCCGCTATTTTTTTGTTGGGATAAAACATATGTATGCAACCTACATCTATAGACCATGTATGGTTAGATGTGCGGATATGACATGACATGTTCTTTCTCCTCTACATAGTCTGGTGTGTGCACAATACAATTTGTGTTGTGCTTGAGATATGATATGTGCAACAAAGATTCTTCAAGATTATATTTTCATGTCTGGGTATTTTGCCACGAAAAAATGAGAACTTGTAACATGGGAACAACATTTTGTGTAGAGGATAAAGAAAATGGTTAAAGGGCATATCTGGATGAATTTCCAGGGAAAACCAGAAATCGTTTAGCTGCGGCCATGCAATTGCGTGATATTTTCTGCCTTGTAATATATTTTGTCCAGGGAAAAAAAAGCTAGACATTTACACCCATGGATAGAGAAGAGAAAAGGTTTATGTTTCTACCTTTGTAAACTATTTGTTGAGTTAGTTTTGCTGTATCTACATATTTCTTGTTCTCCAGTGAATACCAGCTTCCATTGATGTACATTGAATTTTGTGGGTTCCCACATTGAAACAAACAGAGTAGCTGGAGAAAAGGAGGGAGTCTTGATTGCATCAGTTGAAGAGGATATAGAAAGGTGCATGCTTGTACTGTTGTTTCATATTGCGCTATTTTATATTTCATTTATGGTCTGTATATGTGTTAAACTAGTTGTGTGCCTTCCTACATGGTAAATTATCTTGGTTACATACGTTCCTTCCTGCATACTAAGCTAGTTTGTGTCCGTTGTGTTTGCGCTGTATTGCTGCATTTAAAGAAATAGAATCACTGGACAGGATGAAGGACTCTTTGGCGGGTAAATATAAATTTTTCTTTTTCTTTTAGATGTCTGTTTTCATACTAAATTTCCTTCGTCTCGATTTCTTCTTTGGTGTTGCTGCCTTGGAAAAAAAAGGTTTATTGGACAGGGAGATGAATTCGTTTGTGCAACAACACATGGTTCTGTGGTACAATGTTCTAAAAGGTATACCAAGTGTGATGGTAAATTAAATATACAAACCGAGAGGGAGCATATAATATTAGACTTGAAAATGATGAATTCACAGTAATGGGCCTTTCTGCGTTCCTCGTTTCTACTTTTTCCATTTTCTATTATCCCTTTTGTTTTCTAATTCATCTTCTTAGTGTGGTTTCTGAAAATTCTCTCGTGCGCTGGTTGGCGGACTAACGGACTGACATATGTGGTCATGCTTCTACCTTATTCCATAGTTACCCACTTTGTCGATTGTGGCTGCCAGGTTGGCAGGTTGAATATTTCTCTCGTGGCTTCCGGGGGTCCGCGATATACAGATTGACCATGGTGACCTGTGGTCACTCCTTGTTTATTGTTAAACATTTCTCCAGTTAAAAAATTAAGATGAATACATTTTTATGGATATTTGGTAATTTCGATGGACAATATACAATGCATATATTTGTTTACTCTTGATGTTCTTCTGCACATGCTTGCATCAAAAAAATTTGGACTAGTGAGACGACCATGAGCAACCAGTCATCCCAGACATCGGTAGACCGACAAGGCCAAAGGTAAAGATGCATACGTTGTGCTCTTACTATGTTTACTAAACACATTTCGTGGGCTATATATTCATCTATGGCATGGCGGATATGCTGATGCCATTTTCAATACACGGTTTCCAGCTCGTAAGAAGTATCAACAAGTATAAGCGAAATGTCGAACGTGCTGCATGTTCCGCAGACCAAGAGGTGTGGTTGTGAAACTGTGGCTCCATAGTTCATCAATACAATTCATGTACTTGTAGCACACTACCATTCACTTTAGTTTTCCTGTTCAAAAAATGTCATCAGGTCTAGAGTTGTGACAACCAAAGTACTGTCAATAGAGGGCTTAAACAACTGTCAAACTAGACAACTGTTTGTCGGGGACATAATGGTTGTCTATACCACCTACTTGGACAAGGAAAACAAAAGTAGATCCATTATGCATACTGATATGATAGACAAGGATGCCATGATGACATTCACACTGATTGTTCCTCCACAACTTGTCTAGAAACATGCAGAAAAGATATTGCTGCGTAATGGGATATCCATTACAAATTTTAATGTATTTCCCAAAACAGTATATGACCGTGGTGATTGCGATTGAATTATTTTTCTCAACGAAACAAGTATTGTGGAAAAAATTACTTCTATTTGTTCAAAATATCGCTTCCTCCCGGACTCGATTATCAGGCAACTTGCACAGAGAACTGATATTTACCCAATTGGAACGATTGGCGCTGCTGTGACACTGGCAAGAAAATTTTGGTCACAACAAATTCTCCATATAAAGGATGGATATTCGGACATCGACAAGGCAATGCTACCACTTTTCATATTCAGTTTTGTTCTTAGCTTTCGTGTCTGCATATATGTCAGATAAGTTACACAAATATTGCACTATTCCATGTTGCAGCTACAATTGTTCGATACGTATTCAGATTTGTTTTCGTTAATGGAACAACAATTGCATAGAAGGAAGATTACACTTATGTTGTTCAAAAATATAACAAAGAAGAAGGATGCTAGAGAAAGGATATTCCGGACAACCTAGACGACGTTTGTAACATAGTTGCGAGCAGATATAGTAGAGGATCTGGAGAAGCTAGCTAGCTCTACAATTGTTGTGCGTATACATCCACAAAATCATCCTCACTTTGCTTATAGAAATAGCCTTCAACAAATTTCTTCACCTGTTTACTTTTTCTTTTTTGTTTTACAGGGGAGGGGGGGATGCAGTTGTGTATTATATTGTTCAATGTATTAATCACTTTGCTCGCGTTGCCAGGTTGAAGGTATTTTAGTTGCAACCAATGTGTACTTGACCGCCTTTGAGCCTGTATGTGAAAAATGCCATTCCGATTCTTCTGCTTCCTCTTTGATAAGTGATGATACGATTGATTGTCTGCGATGCGATGAAAAATGCCCATATATTAATGGAAATTTCATCAATGGTGTTATCCGAACCATGGGCAACAAAACTGTGTAGTGTTCGGTTAGTCAACCTCTATATTGTGCTTCCTGAATTGTAAGAGTTGTTATATGAAACATATTTACACAAAAAGGCAAGCAGTGTCTATATGCTATGACAACTTTAGATATAGAGGAAATTCACCTTAAATGAGGACAATGCAATTTTGCATATCGGTTAAAGAAGGGAAAAAAAAAATTAAATCAAACTTTGGGAGGAAATGAAAATACCTCATGTCTCTTTGTAATATTTGTTCAACATCCAAATGAATGTTCGTTTCAAGAGAAAAGGCATGCACTGACATCTTTTCTTTGTATATTAAATTGTTTGGTGTAAAGGTCGATGGGTTCTTCTCAATGGAACCTTCTAGGAACTTTCTTCTGGGTTGTTTAAACTATGGTTGGTTCTTGGTTATCTGGTTTGTCTATTAATTTGTATACTGTGGAACTCCAACTCTTCTTTGAAGGACACAAAACAATATAGTTGAATTTTTTTGGCCATTTGGCATGCAGATCCGCCTGATAATTTCTATGGTGTTGTGACGCAAATGTACTATGTGACTTGTTCTGGCAAATTTACTTGATCGATGAACTTGCTCAAATTATTGTTGTGAAATAATTTGAAATCGATGAATATATAGTGTGCGAAGTGCAACTGCCCTATCATACCAACAAGAGGCTCTTAAAATTCAAATTGATCGTTGTTTTCACAATTTTTTCTTATTCGATGAACGTGGTAAAATTAATATCCTGGAATAATTTGAAATCAACAAATATATACTGTGCGGAGTGCAATTGTGCTATCATATGAACAAGAGGGCCTTAAAATTCAAATTGGTCCTTGTTATGCTTGCGGTGATAGAATTTTACAAAAAAATTCTTTTGTTTTCTTCATTTTTAAAAAAATAAGCGATTTAACATCCTTTAATAATTTAATGTAATTCACTTGTACAATAACAATAGTTAATATTAATATTTTAGTATTTGAAAATAATGTTTTTAGATAAAGTTAGATAGGATGAGCATTGCTAAACAATTGCAATATTGAACCCGCCAGACGTGGAATCCGCAAGTCCACCTGTCAATTTGTATATCACAGAAGTTTGGGTGATATTTGCAGGACACCGAACAAAAGAGGTTCAAATTTCAGCCCGCCAGATTGAGAACCCACGATCCAAAAAGTGCCCAAGTATGGAACGAGGGATCCACATATGCTCTATAAAATCTCTTGTCCATACTTTCTAAAAGTACATGTTTACTATGTATTGCTCATTTGTCAGAAAACTTTTATATCAGTTGCTCGACCAGATTGTACAAACTTTCTCGTTTAATTAAATTTTGCAATAGCAAAAATTATTATTAATAATTTAGTATTGAAAATCATGTTTTTAGATATGTTAGATAGTTGATAGGGATTAGTATATGTAAACAATGGAAAAATTGAACCCACCATCCCTCAAGTCCATCTGTCAATCTGTATATCGTGGAACTCCGAGGGCTATTCGGAGGAAAAGGAACAATGAAAATTGCAATGTTGAGCGACGCAACCCACAGGTCCATTTGTCAATTTGTAAATCGCAGTGATGTAATTGGTGTTTGTACAACGCGAAACAATAGAGGCCCAATTTTTAGCCCGTGAGCCCCACAGGCCCAGTAAAAAAAAATCGCTAGATATGAAATTCATACCAGATCGCTATGGGACAATAAAAATGCAATGTTCAACCAACCAGCCTGAGTCCACCTGTTCACTTGTATATCGTGGAAGTATGGGTGCTATTTGTAGGAGACAGAACAATGGAGACTCTATTGTCGGCTCGCCGGGACACGAACCAAAACTTGCCTAGGTATGGAATGAGGGATCCACATATGCTGTATAAAATCTCATTCCATAGTTTATATAGAGACAATGTACACAAGTTCACCTGTAAACTTGTATATCATGGAAGTCTAGGTGCTATTTGTAGGAAACGAAACAATAAATACTTAATTTTCATCCTACCAGGTTGCGAACCCGCGATCCAAAAAGTGCCCAAGTATGGAATGAGGGATCCACATATGTTCTAGAATAATGTTTTTGTACAACACGAAACAATAGACGCCCAATTTTTAGTTCGCCAGCCCCAGATCTCCCGATAAAAAAAATCGCTAAATATGAAATTCATACGGGATCTCCGCATATGATATATAAAATCTCATTCCATACTTTATTTAGAGACTATGTCCACAACTCCACGTGTCAATTTGTATATCGTGGAAGTATAGGTGCTATTTTTGGCACACGAAACAATATATACTTAATTTTCAGCCTGCTAGGTCATGAACTGACGCAACCCTCCCCAAACCGCGGGTCAGAAAGTCCACGTACATAGGATCGTTCTTCTCTCCTTGGCTCGAAGAGATTTTGTTAATCGCTCTTCTATTTCCCTTTCGAGAAATCTGCACTCACAACAAAACCTCATGGGATTCCTCCTTCATGTTTCAGGAAATCGGACTTCGCGAATCCTGTGGTCGAGTGTCTTGTTGCTCATACCCCTGAATCCCGAAACTCTGAAACTCCGATATCAACTCTGGCTTTTCGGATTTCACGAATTCACGAGTTGCGATAACATACAACTCTATTCTATGAACCCCAAAATCCTGAGGTGTCAGACTCTAACACGTTTCTCAACACTAGCCCCACAACTAGACTTCTCGCCGTTTCAGGACTTCGCACTTCGCGAGTTCGTGAGTCCTAATGCAAGGCTTTCGGGACTTCAACTCACGAAACTACGAAGTGGTCAATGAAATTGACTTCCACATAGACAGCTCGCCACCTGTCCACCTTGCTAACTCCTCTGGTCCCACACACACATTTCTTCACCTTTCATGGCTTTGCGGACCTTGATACCAAATCTTTGACCCTTCAACTCACGAAACCCTGAGAGGCGATTTCACGAGTGATCCAACGACCCCTGGCTAGCTTGGATCGACGGTTATGCTTCTCCTGAGCTTGAACTCCTAAAATAACCTCCGTAACTTCCCTGCTACTCTGCGAGATCTGATGACTCGCGGGACTTCACGAATTCTCCACGGAGAATTCTGACCGTCCAATGTCTCCTTGACTATTCCTATGAAATGAGCTAAGTATTCCTCCTCGAACTTGTCCACCTGCGGCACAAAGTTACGACGCCTTCCTAATACTTCAATGCACAAACTTCTTGTGCTGCCCTTCAACAATTTAAAAGGCTTTATCCTTATTGAGCTTTCTCACAACTCCGAGTCTTAAATAAGACTCTTGCACGCAACCTTCAAACACTTCAAGTGTTGAACACCCTCGACTTTGTGAATTCCATGCAACAACAATCCTCCAACGACTTCGTCAGGTCTTCAAACCCTGAATTCAAGTTTGGTCTGTGCACTCCTTACATGACTCAGGTGTCAAATATACCCTTCAGAGGAAATGAGAACAAAAGAAAAACTATCTGAGCCTTCAAAGACACAACCCTAAATTCTTGTCGACGCACTCCTTGCAGACAACTTCTACTGCACTCCTTGCAGTAATCCTTGCTCAGATAGAGAAACAATTGAAACTCATTCCTTACCCTCTCTCAGACTTCAAACATTCAACAAGAAATCATTCATACATAGCGTAAAAGAAAATGTATAGCAGAAAGAGTAAAATAACCATGAGCATAACATTCAATATACATACATAGAGAACAAACACGACGCCATGAATTTGAATCAAAGCTTTCTCTATTAATTCAAATCTCTGTACATGGGTGTTTTCACATAGCTCTCTGCTCTCTTCTCTGTATGCTCTATGCTCTTGCTTCTATTCATTGCTCTTTCCTCTAATGTTACAATGATACAAGTGAGGGTGTCTATATCCATTTTCCCTCCGGCTCTAAAACTGTCTAATCTAGAATTAAATTCTATCTACCTATTTTATCTCGACATAAATGTCTCTATCTACTTCAGATGAGAGCGGGAGGCTCAAGGTTTGATTACAATCTTACAAGTGCGCTCCTTCTTAATTATCTCATTTAAGATTGGCTCATTCCACTTCAAAACAATTTAAACATGAAATGCGCTGGCGCTTTTCCAACTGTCTTCCACATCCACGCGCGCTTGCTACCTGTTGGCGATGCTCCTGCATCATGAACCCGCAATCCAAAAAGTGCCGAAGTATGGAATGAGGGATCCGCATATGTTCTAGAAAAATGTGTTTATAAAGCGTAGAACAATAGATGTCAAATTTCCATCTCGCCAGCCCCAGATCCCTCGATAAAAAAAAACTCTAAATTTGAAATTCATACGAGATCGCTATGGGATAATAAAAGTGAAATGTTCAGCCAACCAGTCTGAGTCCACTAATAAATTTGTATATCATGGAATTCAGGGTGCTATTTGTAGGAGATGGAGCAATAGAGACTCTATTTTTGGTGCGCCAACCCGCAAACCCGAGATCCAAACGATCCAAAAACTGCCTAAGTATGGAATGAGGGATCCACAAATGCTGTATAAAATCTCATTCCATACTTTATATAGAGACTATGTCCAAAATTCCGAGTGTCAATTTGTATATCTCAGAAGTCTAGGTGCTATTTGTAGGACACAAAACAATAAATACTTAATTTTCAGACCACCAGGTCTCGAACCCGCGATCCAAAAAGTGATCAAGTATGGAATGAGGGATCCTTATATGTTATAAAACACTATCAATTTGTATATTGCAAAAGTCTCGGTGCTATTTGTAAGAGACAAAACAATAAAGACTCTATTTTTGGCCCACCAGGTCGCGAGCCCGCGATCCAAAAAATGCCTAAGTATGGAATGAGGGATCCGCATATGCTGTATAAAATCTCATTCCATACTTTATATAGACTATGTCCACAAGTCCGCATGTGAATTTGTATATCATGAAAGTCTAGGTTCTATTTGTAGGACACGAAAGTCTAGGTGGTATTTGTAGGACACCAAACAATAGATACTTAATTTTCAGTCTGTTAGGTCGCGAACCCGCGATCCAAAAAGTTCCCAAGTATGGAATAAGGGATCTACATATGTTCTAGAAAACTATCAATTTGTATATCGTGGAAGTCTGGGTGCTATTTGTAGGAGACAAAATAATAGAGACTCTCTTTTCGGCCTGCCGGACCGTGAGCCCGCGATCCAAAAACTGTCTAAGTATGGAATGAGGGATCCACATATGCTGTATAAAATCTCATTCCATAATTTATATAAAAACTGTCCACAAGTCCGCATGTGAATTTTTATATCATGAAACTGTAGGTGCTATTTGTAGGACATAGAACAATAGATACTTAATTGTCAGCCTGCCAGGCCACAAACCCACGATCAAATGCAATGTTCAGCCAAGCAGCCCGTAGGTCCTCCTGTCAATTTGTATACCACAGAAATTTGGGTGCTATTTGTAGGACACAGAACAATAGAGACTCTTTTTTCAGCCCGCGAGGCCGCCAACCCGTGATAAAAAAACTGCCTAAGTATGGAATGACTCTTTTTTATATGGCTTGTTTGTCAAAATAATTTTATATCACTCGACCGACCATATTGTGCAAACTTTCTCATATAATTAAATTCTGCAATATAAATATTTAACAGTAATAATTTAGCACAGGTCAAGTTCTAAATTTGTATATCGCGGAATTATCACTGCTATTTGTAGAGCGCGGAATAATAGATGCCCAATTTTTTTCCCGCCAGCCCAAGAACCCCCGATCCAAAAAAGTGGCTAATTATGGAATTAATATGAAATCACTAAAGAAAAAAAAATGCAATGTTGAACCAACCAACCCGCAAGTTCCCCTGTCAATTTGTGTATCACGGAAGTGTAGGTGCTATTTGTAGGACACAGAACAATACAGGCTTAATTTTCAGCCGGCCAGGCCGAGAACCATCGACCGTTCACATGCCATGGGTATATCTTCGCCTGACCACTTTTCATACTTTGGTATTTCTTGGAATCAATTTCTCCATTGCTGTTGCCTTCGTACTTATTTCTAGATACACAATAATTAATCCTTAATGCTAGTAGCCATCCTGCAACAACCATTAAATCTGTCATTAATGTTTGGAAGTCTGAAGAAGATTTGTCATTAGTATGAATTAAACTAAGATTTGCCCAGAATTATGTTATCCTTTCCAAGTATTCATTTCAAAGGCCACGCAATATTTAATTTTTGTGTGCTAACGGGTTGGTGCTTTTAAGAAATTTCTAATTCTTAATATCTTTTCGCCGTCACCGCCACGTTCACACTTTTTTCTAATTATGCAGTTAGTGAGCTGTGATGGTCACAACTCATTCCGCATGAACCCTAGAAATTGTCATTGATCAACGAAAGGCTTGAGGATATATTCCATTGATACACATTAAACCATAATTTGTGGAGGCTTATATTATCCCTCTATTTTCATTTCAAACATCATCTCGACCAAACAGAAATTCTAAATAACTTCTAGCAGCAATTCTCTCCACACACAGTAAACACATTGGGGCATAATGGCCAGAGGTTCCACTATTACAAGGCATATTGTTACTATTCATCTCCCTCCACCTAGTAGCAAAAAATGAGATGGTCCCTTGGTACACCAAGAGATATATTTCAAGCCAAAAAATTCCATCGCAACCCTGGCTGGTCAGAGAACCTACCCAATTGCAGTCATTGCTATCACAGAAGTTGTTGCCATGAATTCTGAGCCAGAAGAAGATGATATGATGGACGATGATACATAAATGGATGATGATAATGTAGAGAATCTTCCCAATCCTATGCCCAAATTGAAATCAACCATAACGAACGGACCTTCCCGTCTCAGTGATCGCAATCATGACAACACCAAAAGGAGTTTCAGAAAAGAAACTAACGGTGAACACAATAGCCACTTTGCACCGCAAAAGTAGGAATTCCAGAGTTCCAAATTAGTCCGTTCTAGGCAGAAGAGTTTCAATGTAAAGAAATGATATGTTGATGCTCCTAGAGATATATTTCAGGCCAAAAAAATATTGTTTAACATTTTCAAGAATCAAGTCCAAAACTCTCGCTCCTGCCATGCATTTTCCTACTAGTCATCTCCTTCTTCCTAGAATGGACTAATTTGGGCCTCTGCAATTGCACGTGCAAGCTGTGCTACTAAATTTTTTTGGACTATGCAGAGGCGGTTTCACCTAAGGGATATTCCACTTGCCCTGGAACCATTTTCATCTTCCTTTTGAGGAAAAGCTTCTGAAAAATATCAATTTCAGCAGAGGATGATTCACCGACGAAAAAAATCCAAGGATATTACATACTGTAGAACCCATGCCCATTTTTGTCGCAAATACCTTCAATTTTTTGGCCCGAAGAATTGGGTCCAATTTCTAAGCATAGATGTACAGTACTCGGTGTTTTTCTTATTTTTATTTTTATTTTAAATGGATTTTATATTAAAAATAAATTGCCTTGAACTCTTCGTTGCTACTGCTTTTCTAGGTTTAACTCATGTTCTAATTGGCATGGTTCGGTGCTCTCGTACTTCTTTGATCTTGTGTTTACTAATACCAATGTACAATGTTGCATCAAAATCATTGTTCTTGTTTCTAGACATGTAATTATTAAGTTTTAATGCTAACAACCCATAATGAAATAAGTTTAATACTTGAGTTAATATGTTGCATTGATGGTAGAATGTATGAAGAACAAAGTTACACACACACGTTCTAATAAAATCTAATCTTCCACAAAGCATTTGCTGGCAATTAGTAGAAAAGGAAATTTAGTGGTTAAGTTGATATGTTACAGTCATGGAATAATGTATCAAGAACAAAGTTGCAGGCATACGTTGCAATAAAATGTAATCTTCAACAAAGAATTTGCTAACAATTAGTAGATCATGGTTTTGCAGCGATGGTGCTTCTTTGAAACCAACTCGCACTTATGAAAACTGCCTTCCGCCTCTCTATTTTCCCACTCTTTTATTCCCTCTAGTTTTTCTTCCTGGTTACTTAATCATTTTTTCCTCGACAATGCGTTGGTCCCCAACTTCACGGATTCATGCATTTGCATTTCCAATGACTGCTTCCCCTTTCTTTAAATTGTCTGTCTATTGTTCCCTGTCCCACAATTGGCACCTAGAGTTCCGCGCCATATACAAATTGACAGGTGGACTTGTGCGCTGGTCGGATCAACATTGCAATTCTACTTTTTCGTAACCTCCAAACAACATTCGAAACTACGGTATATACAAATTGATAGATATTCAAAATTGCAACCATCCTTAGATCATACACTTTTCTATATTACGGTCCACCTATCATGCCCTTTTCTGTAATACACATTTTTGCACTGAAAACTTTCGAGAAATACAATTTAACCGTCAGGTCCTCACATATTTAGTAGAACTATTGTCACCTCATTTTGAATCCCATCTGTCTGCTTTCCATACTTCGCCATTTGTTCGAATTTCTTTGGAGAATCGTCGGTTTGGTGGGTTGAATAAATATTCATTTGGCAATTAACAGTTGGCAGTTATATATAAGATCTTATTGCCATGTATGCAATTAGAAATTTCCTTGTTCCATATTTAGCCACTTTGGCGGAATTCCGCAAATATACAAATCGGTCACTCAACTGCCCCATCATGATCTCTTCCATTTTACACATTTTTCACTCAAAAATTCTGAAACATGAAATTTCATCGTGCAACACTCGGCTGTCCTGACTATCCCCATAACCCTTTTCTTAATCCCGCCTGAACGCTTTTTAGAGCTTTCCATTCTTTCCTTTATCTCCGCCCTCTCCGTCACCTTCGCACTTGTCTATAATAAAAGAAAATAAAAAGTTATATATATACATATCTTGTTTCTAAATATGGAATTACTGGCATTTAATTATAACAAGTCATCATGCAGAAACCATATACATTGTCTTTGATGGGCGAAAGGCTCGAGGACATATCGTATTCATGCACATTAAACCAAAATTTGTGGGCGAATTATATTATCCCTTGCGAATGTTCATTTCAAAATCATGAAATCTCGTTAACACGACGTGCCCTTCACACGTTCATGAAACCTCCATTCCTTAATTTCTCTTTGCCATACCTGCCATGTTCGCATTTCTAAATATGAAATAAATAAATTTTACTACTAACAGTTCATTATGAACCACCAATACAGGTCGGCATTAATCAACAAAAGGCTCGAGGATATTTCCCATTCAGAATCATTTAACCAAGATTTAGCAAAAAGTTACATTATTTGCTCTAACAATTCATTTAAACCATAATCTGCAGCAAAGCAAACTTCTCATAAACCTATGGCATCAACTTGGCAACATTTCTGTGGAGATACAATGAACATCTTCGGGCGTGAGGACTAGAACTTCCACTGGTCCATGGCATTTTCTTATTACTCAACCCCTACCACAGAGAACCAAGTAATTTGGACCTCCGGGATTGCTCATGCAGGCTGTGTCCCTGAGGTTTTTGACTGTAAGGACCTAGTCTCTTGGTGCACCAATAAATTTATTACAGACCAAAGAATTATTCCACTACACAATGACTCTTTTCTTTTTCACCTCAGGTCTTTTGCCAGATGCTGAAATTGCCCGAGCCAACATAGACATTCAAAGGAGAAGATTGTAAATAGTTCCTAGCAAAACATAATAATGGATTGGACCTCTTGCCCCATTTTTTGGAAAGGTCGAATCTAGTTCCTAAATATATTACAAGTATGCAGGTTAGTTCATTTAGAAATCCATTTCGGGAAATTGCCTGGCTGTTTACAAGAATAATGAGACATGAGTCCACAGATACTGTTTCTCGCATGGCTCTGTATATTTTGTATTTCACAGTCAATGAACAAGCCCTTTTTGATTAGGGAAGGTTAATATCCCATGAAATATATTCCCATTTTTCAAGCTACAAAAGGAAAAATAAATTTTATATGTCATCCTATTTAGTTTTTGCAATAGCGCATTCTTGTCAATTTCCGCAACTGTCTCTGTCCAAAAAAGTCAACTGCGAATTCCACCCAGTAACGTTCTGGTACCAGGCTGTGTGGAAGCACAAGGCTTCCCACTGTTTTTATGAGGTTTTTAATGTCTTCTTGTCTGTTTTCAAAGTTTTGTTGTTAGTAGAAAATGCTCCCCGCATATTTGAATAGGTGACTAGTTTTTTGCACAATAAGGGGACACTCCGACATTTGGATAATTACACTGTCATAAGAATTTTTGGCTCCATGGAAAAACCTTCTCTCCTTCCATTTCACGTTACATACATAATTTTTATTGTAGAAGTAGCACGTCAATACAGCTACTGGTTCCATTTGTTCCAAAGGAAGAAAAAAAAACAGTTCATTCCTCTGCCTTGGAAAATAGGGGAGTTCGTCTTGAAAAACGTCAACAAAATTGACGATTTCGCAACACATTTTAGCATCTCCAACCTCAGATATGCTGAAGAGATAAGAGGATTCAACCCCTATGATATCTTTAGAGAACATTTACAATCACTTGGACTCGGTGATTGTTTTGTAAATAAACACTTGCCCCAAAACAGAGATAGTGACAGTCCTGGCTTTGATACCGACGACGTAGAGATAGTGCAAAGCCACACTAAATTGTACACGCAATAGGGGAAAGGCCCCAGTGACAATAGTTTTCAATCTGCAAATACCACTCCAAAAAGTACGACATCTCGGAGAATCGATCCAATGGCCCATCACAACAACAAAGAAACCCATATTTCTTCAAACGAAGGAGGATATAACGACCCTCCTCACTCTAAAATTGATAGTTCTCACAAGCTTCCAGTAGAGAAGAAGAGGAAAAAAAATGTGGGTTAGGCAGAAGAGCCGGAAATTCAGAGTTAGAACATGGAAGTTGACACTGATCTGGATGCCATGTTCCCCTTCCTTGATTAGCCTCAATACGACATCCACCATAGCCATCCAATGGACATATCCGTTACCCAAAATTTTGACAAAGATGAATCCTTCATGTTCTAGAGCGTTGTTTTTGATAGCTCAAATGTTAAAAATATCAAAGGCAAATCTCGTTCAGAGGTTGACGTTGCCAACATGCGACCGTCCCAAATCTGTCAACTTCTCACCGCGATCGGAGAAGCACTTCATGATTCCATTGGACGCATCGAGACCCAGAATGCCAAAATGAAGGACCAAGTCAAGGAATTGGAAGACACTTTCATTCCTATGCCATTGCTTGTCGATCCTTTGACAAAAGCCATGCCTGGCACCCCTGCACCCAATGTAAAATCATCCTCCACCCTGCTCACATCCTGTAAAGGATATGTGGAGAACAATATCAAAAAACAAATGGAACTGGTTACCCAGGCATGGAAAAGATCACAAACCATCACTTCCCTTGGAACCAGGGCACATAGCTTGCTCAATCTTTTGCAAGTTGAATTAAAGGATGAAGAAAATTTATTTTTAAAAATGGTCATCCCTTTTGGAAAGATTGTCAACAATATGACAGAAACAAAAAGAAGAGAAGAAGATATTCCATCCAAAAACCAGATCGGCCAATTGAATGCACGTTGGAAACAAAAAGTAAAGAACCTGCATCTCATTGTTTAGTCATGTGAACAAGCCATAGCGAAGAAAGATAAATTATTCACAAAGTTGTCAAATATAGACTTAGCAGGGAAAACCAATGACTTCCAAGACCCCCTCTTAATTGCAAACTCCTTGCCCTTAACCAGGAAAGATTTCGATAAACAAGTTGCTATGTTGAATACCTTGTCTCTCGATTTTTTTTTACAACATCCTTCAATTTGATCAAGCTCACATCCATGAATGGCTAGTCCAATATGCAGTACAAAATGATGAAATTCATCAGGATCTCTCTAATATTTCTATCGTCTTCCAGGAATTAGAAAACAAATTTTTCAACATCAAAATTTGGAATGAGATCAACGTCACCCCAATGAGAAGCTACATTGAAGAATGGGTCGAAAGGAAATTGAAACATGCCACCAACTAAAGACGACAAGCAGTTCCTGACATTCCAATAGCCGTGGAGAACATCTTTGAAACCACAATCGTCGCCGACATCAATGAAACGATAGAGGCAAGAAAATAGCCAAAGTGCTCATATGTACCATCACTGTAAGTTTAGTCATTGCATCTTTCTTTGTTTCTCAGCCCGATTATTCCACTTTCTTAAATACAGATGTATAGGCAAAAACTTATAACTTTCCATTTATTTTCTTTTGCAACTATTGCACTCTATCTTCTTTCCACAATCCTGTTTCTTGTACATATTTATCTAATGGTCCACGGGAGCCCCAATCCCAGTCTACATGACAAACACATTGAAATTCCATTTTATATGTAACAAACTTTAATTTTTTGGTATATTTCAAAATTTGCAGTAGTATGTAACAAACTTTCATTTTTTCACATACTTGAAAAAAAAATGCATTTAAATTTTTATATGTTACACACTCTCTTCTTATATTTCCACATTATGTATAACAAATGCATTTGTTTTTTAATATGTTAGACTTTTATCCTTATCCTTCAACAGTCTGTATGGCAAATTCATCTACTCTTTTATATGTTACACACTTTTCTTTTTTTATATATTTCAAAATAAATGACATTCAACAATGCAAGTGTCATTTACATATACCCCATGTTCACAAATGCATTTAAATTTTTATATTTCTTATCTCCTCTTAATTTTATGTCTTCATATATTTTTATCTTTCACCAGTCCATATGGAAAATGCATTTAAATTTCCAAATTTAATCTTGCACTGTCAACAATTTTTTTACTTTGTTATATACTTTCAAAAAAAAATGATTTTCTATATACTTTCAAAAATTAGATGCTGCTGTGCCTGCCGACTGTTATTTACTTTTTCCCTATATTTCATGATATATAATTTGCAAAACATTTCCATGTTATACATTTTGCACAAAACACTTCATTTCATTTACAATTCGACCCCATTTTCCACAATTTGCTTTCTAACCTCCTTGGCAGGGACTGCGCTGCCACACAACCTTGTTTTTTTAGAAAAGTTATGGATGCTCATGTTGTGGATGTGAACCTTTATCGTTTTCCAGTAGTACATGCAAAATTTTCCTTGAATCTATATATCTACAATGTATACATTCAACTATACATTCAATTCATGGAGGGGAGAAAAATATAAATGGGCATGCAATGGATACATTCATCTCAAGAAAGCAGAAAAATATAAATGGGCACCCTACTTACTACTTTGCTTTTATTTTATTGCATCTTACTTACTACTTTGCTTTTATTTTATTTTATTTTATTATATAGATATAATTTTCAACTTTGAAGTAATAATGAAAGTGGTGTTTAACTTACTTAATGTACAAATTCAATTTTTCTATCTTAAGTGGGATTAATACAAATCAATTTGAGTGAGATTAATATAGAATAGTAAATTATCTCATTAACCTCTTCTCTTTAAATTAGTGTTACATTCACAATTCATAGAACTTGCTCCATGTTATTTGTGGAAAAAAAACAAAAACAAAAATATGTTTTTTCCATGGGTAGAATTTGCTCCATGTTGTTTGTGGAAAAGAAACAAGAAGAAAACTATGTTCTTTCCATGATGCTTCTCTTTCATACTTTAAAGGATAAATTAATTACTCAAGTTTTCTGCCACTTGAGGATCCAATAAGGATTATTGAATTAACACATTGTTCATTTGGGGAAACTACACCAAAATGTAGATGTCCAAATGCACCAAACTCCATCTTCTCAAAAACAAATTCCGAGCCATTAGAATAGTGGTGCAACATAAAAAAAAAATGAAGAACCACAAATTTTTATCTTTAACAACATTGGTAGGCTTACCACGTCCAACAATATTTAATAATGAATAAATCATAGGAGCCATTATGCCAATTGTTTGGTATGAAACTATAATACTTAGTAATTGGTAAGAGAACTTCTACCATCTAAATATGTCACCATCCCTATCACCAAATCAAACATTTGCTAAATAAATATGTGTATTCATAATTCATCTTTGACACTTTTTGTCAAAAGTTGTTTTTAACCATGTCTACAAGGTTTGTGCATTTGAGTATTTACACGGGGAGTAAACTCCCCATACTTAGTTATTCCTTGATTCCTACCACTATTGAATTACTTATTTTTGCAGGAACCAAAGCTCATATACACTATGTTCTTATTCTAAAAAACAATAATTTGGATAACACTTTGACATTTCCATTTCTGTTTCGTCTGTTTAGGGAGTATGCAACCAAAATCCTTAAAAACTGTAGCGTTTACTTGTGATTTGCAGCCCTAAATGAAAACATACCACGATGTTGTTCTCATTGTTGAGTTGGATTGTGTTCATCGATCACACCATTTCCTTGGATGCTCAAAAAATGTCTCTTACTGTCTATGGAAAAAAATCAACTATTTTAGGTGGCCTTAGTTTACTTTTATCTAATGGATTTCGAGGTTGTCCATATTTATTTCACTTTGGATGAATATGTTATGTAACTGGGCTTCATGATGAGAACCTTTGAATGAACTTGAGAGGCTAGCATTCACAGGATCTTTGAAGCCAACAATGTCAAAAAGATATCATGCATATGGTCGGTAGATCGAGTTGTGCAAAGGTGATGGTGGTAGAAATGCACCATCTTGGTCAGGGAAATTAATTAAACCAAAGTTGAATACATATATATGATGTGCATCACTTCTCCCCCCTTCTCCACATTGCCCATGCACAAAGACATCTCATGATAGAGAATGCTCATAGTTTTGATTGTGCAAGATCAAGTTGCATGCTCAATTTTGTTGGACGAAAATTTGGATCGATTCGTCCTCCTTCTCAACATTTCCCTTACACAGAGACATCTCATGATAGACAATTGTGAGTTCGCGGGCTTAATTTTGTTGGTCACAAATTTGAAAGGGGAGGTGAGAAAGGTGGATTGTGTTATTTTGTGTGTGAATAGGGTCAAGGTTGCACCAGAGGAGCATACGAGGATGATGGCCTGGAAATTTTTAAGGCATGCATGGATTCCAAGTATATATCATGCATGATACATGACATTCAAGTTTTTAAAATTAAAAATTATTTTGAAATACAAAAAAAACTAACCTCAACATCGACTCTTGTCCATCCAAGCTCTTTCCTGCCAATTCCATGAAAATCTTGTGGCCTTGAGACTCAAACCTTTGTCTGCTCCTTCTTTCATTTAAGAGAATTGGATTACAAAACACACGATGATGAGCTTTACTTCAGACATAAATACTTTACTTTACAATCACTCCTTATATTGAACTTTGTAAATATTATGGCCTTGACACTCGAACCTTTATCAGTTTCTCATTTTTCCTAACCTACTTGAATTAAAAAATGAAGGAAAATAATCTTTTCTACAGACACAAGTTCTTGATCTTACCAGGCTCTTCCATTGTTGAGCTCAATAAAATATTACGACTTGCAACTCGTACCTTTGTTTGCTCCTCTTTTTTCTTAACTGACTTGAATTACTCAACGCATGACAGGGAACTTCATTATGGACACACATTCTTGATCAAGTATTTTCATTGTAGAGCTTGTGAAAATCCTACAACATCGAGACTCAAACCTTTGTTTGCTCCTCCTTTCACTTAACTGACTTGGATTACACAACGAAGAACGTGTAGAATCCACATAAATGACTTCTTTGTAGATAATCACAATTGACTATGGAAGAATACAAATATCTATATAGTACCAAACAATACACAAGAATCTTGTGGAAGACTCTATAATTTGATGAGGGAAGTTTGAAAAATTTGCATATCATCGAGCCGTACTTGGAGACTGAAACATGTCCTAAGAACAACCCTCAAACTTGTCAAGTTGCATATACCTTGTGTCTTCTTTTTCATCTTTATCCGAGATCTGCTCGCTCCCCTCGTGTCCTAAATGAATGAGTCGAGATACTCCCTCACACCTCTCATTGTCTTGTATTAATGGCGTCTGTGAACCTATTCAATGCCATACCACTCCCCTGTGATAATTTTATTTTACTCGTTTATAATTGATCCCTCATTCTGACCATTTTGTTTGCATGCACAACTAGGTTAACCATATTCACAAGGTATCTTCTATTCATATGCAGGGCGTAAGGGTTGATGGATGCATATCCAGGTAAGTAACCCTTGAACAAACTTGCTTGTTGGCATTGGGTGTTGGGAGTTGTGTTATAGCAAGATTTGCCTCACCATTTCTATCTTGCACAGAGGGCCTTTTTCCATTTCCCTATGCAGAATTATCAACCCCCTTTTTGATAAATCTAGAGCCAAAATTATATATTTTTCCACATATACACTTCCTAACTTCTTTGCAAGATGCATATACGCTTGCTGCTCCACTACATCTCGTGTATATCGGGATTTGTGCCAAAAAATGAAAAATTAGGTCGGGTTTCCATGTCACGACAAATGATCTTTGATCTTTGGCCTTCCATATACTGGAAACGTTCCGACTCAGCCCTTCAGTTGCATTCTGGAGGCTATAAGAGAACAATTTCAAGCTATGGAGAAAGGGAGAGAAAACATTCAACTTTGAGAGAAAAGTTACTCTGGAGAAATTACTTCATATTGAGTTTGCATCCCTTTGTCCCTCAAGTCTGAACACAATGTTCAGCCCCCAATATATTCCCTTATTGTCAAGAGGATCTCATTATCTCTTTGCTATGAGCTTGCCTTTGGTGGAGGATTGAAGTGGTGGAGACCCAGTTGGAAGGAACTTGGTTTCTTGGTATGGAACCGTGCTGACATGGAAGACTGTAATGTTGATGCTTCTGTTGATCAATTATTAATAGAAATACTCCTTTACCGTCCTATCGATATCTTGAAAATATATGATTATTATCCATGGGCATGTTTGTAATGTTTATTAATGGATTGTGCTATTTGATGTGCTGATTCATTTTATATTCGGTCACTATATACTTGCATCGCTTGTTTGTTGAGAACTTCTTGCAGGTGTAAAGCTTTGGGTCAAAGTGCTCAACGATGGAACGACATCAAACGATTCGATCGAGGTAGACTTCTTCCTTGTATTGCACATTATTTTATATAGCACATGTTGGAATTGAGTTGATTTCTGCAGTCATACCTGTTTGTTGTGGTTTACCCTTGGCCATAGAGAGTTTTTCCCTTGTAACAAGTTTGGACCTCTCCGTACTTAATTTTGTATGTGAGTCGATTTTGTAAAATTGGAAAGGACCATGGAACCTCCTCAAGAGAGACTTGTATCAAAATTTGTCTCAGTTTCTTTTCGTAATCGACTAGAACATTTTGTCTCCCAAATGGGTTTGATTTCAAGATGATGATGTGGTTGACTCGAAACCTAGATTTTTTCTATTGTTATCACATTATGTTATAAACCATGTAGAGAGCGTTGTATTGCTTCTCTCACAATTCTTGGATTTTCATGAACCGTTCCCAACATATAGAAATCCGTTTCTTTAATTCTACTTTATATTGCAGGTTCGATTCCCATAAAACTTACATTTTGCTTCCGATATCACATAAGATCCCTTAGGATCAATTTAAAATGATTTTCCATATAAACCAACAACTCTCAACTATTAACCTAAAGATTTGGTAGTCGACTATAACTTTTAGCTATTAACCTCAATATTAAGATAAATATTTCATAACAATTTTTTAGTAAAGATATAATTTTCTATCAATATCTATAAGTGTTCTATCTTTCCATTGATATGGTTTTAGTATCACCATTGGCAACAAGATTTGCACATTCTATTCTCATTTGTATCCTTATGTTTCGATCATTCTTATCAACATGCTCTCTATTGGATTACTCCAAAAGTTATACACAACATATGAAATATTTTTCCAAGAAAATCCATGGCTTCATATTTTAATCACCTTAAGCCATGATTAAATTCCTTATTAAATACCTTTTTTCTACAAGAAAATTTTGTTGATATTATGGTAGCTGCAGGAGGTATTTACCTCCACGTGTAAACCTGACGAGGATAGAATACTCCGAGAATCAATAAGAAACCCTAATGAGTTGGCTAATAACCCTAGAAGACTTTACAGCTCAAGAATATAATTTATATCAGGTTATTAGCCTCCAAGAGAAGAAGTCGGCTAGAAATAATAATATATACTGAATAGAAAGATACCCAGAATGAGAACTAGGCCCAGGCAATTAGCCAGAATTAGTATAAATATAGGAGGCCATTTATCATTATGGCAGACAGTCTCAGAATTGTAGAACAACAACTTGTGCGCACTGCAGTGCCTAGTTTTGTGCGTAGGTTTGAGGGGAGTTTCCTGTGCAGTTGTTGTAGCCAACAGTTACGTTTTGGATTGGACTATCTCTTGGTTAGGGTTTGGACTATCTTATCAACTCTTGTTGGTGATCTATCCTTGGGGAAATGTGTGCTACCCTTTGTTTGGATATCTAGCCTAGGGTTTGCTTCCAGAGTGATTCTCTGTTAAGGTTAAGGTGCTTGGGGGTTGGTTTCGGCTTATGGTTGGGTGAAAATAGTGATATTATCAATGGAAAAATGAGCACATCCATTATATTCTAACAGGTTATGGGCCCACACCTCCTTCATTCATTCTAACCACTGGAAGGAAACATATCTAGAAGGATATTAAGCTCATTGAGGAACTGTCACTAGGATTTCTAGTAGGAGCAGTCACCAAATCACTGTTGCTAGGGTTACTAATAGGTGCAGTTGCAGAAACCCTAATCCTCTTGTTGAGGCACCTTAAATGAAGGGATTGACCTAATG
This sequence comes from Picea engelmannii, assembly GCA_009831015.1. NCBI lineage: Eukaryota > Viridiplantae > Streptophyta > Pinopsida > Pinales > Pinaceae > Picea > Picea engelmannii. The sequence goes on along the minus strand of ML778244.1, from coordinate 548,462 downwards.
TCTAGATAGATCAGTGCACCCTATCCTAACACATCTCCTTGTACTCTTAGCAAGCTAAGATGTCAAGTTTGAGTTTTTTTTGGTCAAATCTAGGGTTTGACCAAGTCAAAGCAGCCATGAATTATTCTATGAAGTCAGAGAACAATTTATATGGATCTTCTAACTTTAGAGTGTGGAAGACAAGGATTGAACTCATTCTTTCCAAGAATAAAGTGCTGGATATTGTGAAAGGAAATATTGTGAAACCAAAGTTTGAAGAAGGAAAAGAGAAGGAATTGCAGAACGTTGTAGCCATGGAGAATTTCAAAGAAGGTGACATCAATGCCATGTGTATCATAGTGGAATATATAAAATACCACTTGATACCCTACATCTCCCATCTTGACTCATCGAAGAAGATGTATGATGCCCTAACAAATATCTTTTCGGTCAGAAACATTGGACAAGTTATGAGTCTGAAGAATGAGCTCCATGACATGAAGATGAATGATGATGACAACCTAAAATAATACTTTGTGTGAATCTTTCAGTTAAAATATCAAATACAAGCTATTGAAGAGATCATTTTAGAGAAGGAATTGGTAAACATAGTACTCAATGGTCTTCCCAAGACGTGGGATGCATTTTCCTCAAGCATGAACAATCAAGGATCAATGAAAAAGAGAAACCCTAAAATAAGAATCAAGGATCAATGATCAAGGACTTGATGTGGTCAAGAAGAATCAAGGATCAATGAAAAAGAGAAACCCTAAAATAAGTACGATGATCAAGCCTTCACAACAAGATTCAAGAATTTCAGGAACAAAAGGAAGTTTGGTTCAAGGAGGAAGCCAAATCAAGAGAAAGATATTTCAGAAATACAATGCTTCAACTGTCGAAAGTATGGTCACTACAAGAATCATTGTCCCAAGGTAAATAAAAGGAAGGAGAAACACAAAGAATCATTTTCCGAAGAAAAAGAACCTACAAAGAAGACTAAGTAGGATGAAAGAGACGTCTTCTTCTAAAGGTAACAAGACTCTTCTTATTTCTTGTACATATCTTGTTTGCATCGTCTCTGTACATATCTTGTATATCTATCTCCTGGAAGATAATGTATTCCAAGAAGAAATATACCTATGGAAGAATAACAAGATAAGGATTGATATCATTAGATAATACACTTGAAAGGATGAAATACGCCAAATCAATCATGAAGATACTTAGAAGAAGCAAAGATAGAAAGAAGTCAGAAAAAGACTTATAACATTTTGTAGAAGACAACAAGATGAAAGCGTGGAATCTTTTAGATAGAGAGATCCAATTATATATTGTAGAAGACAATAAGGATGCAGACGAAAGCATGGAATCTGTTAGACGGAGGGAGCCGATTATATGCACTTATACATGAAGCAAGGATTAGGAGGAAGCTAATCCTATTATCCATTGATGAAGTATGGTAGCAGCCATGAAAGAAAGTATGTGTTCAGTTCAACCATAGAAGAAGACCTCTTCGAAGAAGAGCCTTAAAGTATCCCTGGTTGTCCATCTAGATCCGTGATCCTATGATAAAAGAAAGAAGTGAAATCTTTAGGGCATGGAATCTATAAGAAACTCCATGGACCCAAGAGCTAAAGGAAAAACATGAGGAAGAACGTGAAGATTCCAAGAAACAAGAGAAGCCAGAACAACCAATCATTATATCACAAGATTACCAGTCTGACATGAACTCACTAAAAGAAATCAAGCAGAGGAACTGAAAATTGTGATGAAGAACAGTATATGGAAGACTTATGAATGAAAGCATTGCAAGATCCAGAACTAGAGGTTCTCCAAGATGGAGGGATAAGACTTTGATGATTACTCATTTCGGTAAACCAAACATATCTTTACATGAGTCAATAACCATGAGTTGGAGTTCTACATCAGATAAATGAAAAGAATGTTCTCTAGAGAAATTGAGAAAAGAGCATATGAAGAGAAATCTCAAGACTTTAAGGCATACCAAAAAGAGACCCTTGTATGAAGATGGAAGAAAATAACTTGGTGGAGAACCTCCAGTGCACAACATAAGCGTGGTGAAGATTTACTATAACGAGATATTGTATCAAGATGATTACTCAGAAGATAAAATCTAATTATGACAAAATAAGTGCCACATGGATATGTTCCATTTTTCCAACAATGATATATTTTATTGATTAGAGCTACATGAAGCCTTCAAAGAAGACCAGTGGTCTAGAACAAAATACATTTGAAATCAATCATTACATTATCCGTGATGAAGTTCAGAAAGGAGAAAGAGGTTCTCGAATACATATCTCCACAAATGAGCAGACATCTTGGTAAAGATTATGTCCAAGATAAACGAGTTTGCGTACTCAAGATGGAGCTTGTGGATATGACTTCCTTATTTAAAAGGGAAGAGATGACTCCCAGGTTGGGAGGGAGCACTGATATGTATTGATTTATGGACAGTCATTTTTTAGTTCGAAAAATGGTCCAGGATGAGCAGTTTCCTTTCCAGTTCGGAAAGTGGATAGATATTTCTGACGGACAACGATATCTCATTGTGGTAACATGGGAAATGGTATAGATTGTTGATGTATCATAGACAACGAATTCCCATTGTGGTTAACATGGGGAGTGGTATAGGGCAGTCTCTCTTCTTGAGGGTTACTCAAGAAGACTGGTCTACCTTGTCGGACAATGATTTCTCATTGTGGTTAACATGAGGAATGGTTTGTTTTGGAGGTTGGTATAGGACAATCTTTTCCTCTTGTGGTTAACAAAGAAAATGGTCCAGACAATCATTCCTTAGGGTTTATACATTCTCTCCAGGGTGCACTTTGATTAGTGTAGGAAGAATAGCCCGGGGTGGGGAATGGACCATGCTCAACAATCAGGGACATGCATTCCTTAGGGTTTATACATTCTCTCCAGGGTGCATTTTGATTAGTGTAGGAAGAATGGCCCAGGGTGGGGAATGGTCTAGGTTCAGAAGACAGGACAATTATTCTTCCTTGCTTGAGAAGAATAGTCTATATATCTCATTGTTCTACTATGAGGGCAAATATTCTTTTAGATCTCACAGATGTGAGTGAAAGATTGGCCCAGATGATTCAGTTTATATCATAACATTGTTTCTATGCAGGTTGATATCAGATGATTGTTATGAAGACTGTATCACAATAGATGTATACTACTATGATGGATGTGTTCCACTATTCGTGACTATACGTTGCTGATCAAGTACTTGTGTGTTACTTAGTGTGGTAGTGTACCACTATATTGTAGTTATGTACTACTATGAATACACACATTTGTGTTCTATTTTGTTTCGATTTCCTTGAAGACTATCAGCAGTATTGGAAATGATTATCAGTTAGATGGATAATCAAAGGACAAAGATTTCCCGGACGAAAAATGGTTCAAGAGAATTTACTCTTCTAGATTAGAAGAATGGCTCTTCTATCACTCTGTGGAGTGAGCATCATGTCTGATTACTCAGATAGAGTATGGTTTCGAGAGATGATGCACCTGATGACACTAATGATGATGATGGTGATCATGATCTAGTCATGATCTAGTCTATACAACTATGTTGATGCTACCAGGTGAATGGTATGTTTTTGTGCTCAAGACCATTACCTGTAATACCTCCCTAGCTAAGAGGGAGTGTTGTTATTATGGTAGTTGTGGGAGGTATTTACCTCCACGTGTAAACCTGATGAGGATATAATACTCCAGGAAGCAAGAAGAAACCCTAATGAGTTGGCTAATAACCCTAGAAGACTTGTCAGCTCAAGAAGATAATTTATATTAGGTTATTAGCCTCCAAGAGAAGAAGTCGGTCATAAATAATAATATATACTGAACAAACAGATACCCAGAATGAGAAGTCGGCCCATGCAGTTTTCCAGAATTAGTATAAATATAGGAGGCCAGTTCTCATTATGGAAGGCAGTCTCAGAATTGCAGAGAAACAACTTGTGCACACTGCAGTGCCCAATTTTGTGCGCAGGTTTGAGGAGAGTTGTCAGTGCAGCTGCTACAACTATCAGTTACGTTTTGGCTTGGACTATCTCTTGGTTAGGGTTTGTACTCTCTGATCAACTCTTGTTGGTGTGCTATCCTTGGGGAAAGGTGCACTACCCTTTGTTTGGCTATCTAGCCTAGGGTTAGCTTCCGAAGTGATTCTCTGTCAAGGTTAAGGTGCTCGAAGGGTGGCTTCGGCCTATGGTTGGGTGACAATAGTGATATTTTCAATGGTAAAATGAGCACATCCATTATATTATAACAAATTTCACATTATATTTATATTAATATAATTTGTTCTCATGACAAACATTACATTGATAGTTCCTTTTTATTTCATGGTCCAAAACCATAGACGTAACTACACAAATGTTTTTGAATTTCCTTACAAAAAAGTCATAACTTATCCTGAAGGTCCAAAATAGACACTTTTCAAAATGTAATAAGCCTTTCATACAAAGCTGGAGACTGAAAATATGGGTCCACCCATATTTAGCAAGATACCATCATATGGAAACTCCCCCTGAAGACTTCTAAAACATCTTTAAAAATAGAGTCGGGCCCTCATGGCCTCCTTCCCAATGATTATATATTGTGCTCCCTCGATGTTTTATAAATGCCTGTTTTGATAAACTATTCGCCTCTTTATTCTCTTCTCTGTATACATGAGAAAAGGATATGTTCGTGAAGCACTTGAGGAGCTCAATACTCATTTCCTTCTAATAGTCTATAGTAACAACCTGTAGTTCTCCTTTCCTATTTAGCCAGTCAATGACTGTTTTTGAATCTCCTAGAGCAAGAAGATCTCTAATTGAAAGACTAGATGCCAATGTTAGAGATACCCAAACTCCCACAATCTCTTCTCTAGTATTTGCTCCTCTTCCACAATTTAAATTCCATTTATAGGTTGTGTGATAATTGATCTTAATGACTTCACCTGCACCACCAAACCTTCCAATGATTTGATCTTCAGGAAACGAAAAGACAGAACATCTAGGACGATAAAATTTTTCCTTTATCCTATGACTGCCCACTGCTCCTAATGAAAGAAAAGCTATATTATGAATGGAAGGAGTCCCTGACTCGAATATAGACATGTTTCATTCAAGCCAAATGAACCAACAAGTATAGGCGGGCAGAGTTGGAAAATTAAAATTCAGTTTTGCCCAGTTTTCAAAGCACTAACTCACCTTTGAGTCATTCCAACCTATAGTGAGTTTGAGAGAAGTTTTGATTCTTTCCCAAACTGAAATAGTAAAAGAAAAATTAACAAAGAGGTGTTTACTAGATTCTCTCTCACCTTTGCATAGTTGGCAGATCCCTAGCCCCATCCAACCTCCTTTTTGTAAATTTTTCCAAGTAAGGATTTTATTTTCAATGACTAGCCAGACAAAAAGCTTGATCTTTTGTGGACATTCCCAACTCTACAATTTTTTCCTCCAGCCACCAATTTTGGTTTTCCAAAGTTTTGAAGCAAGAGCGTTATACACATTTTTGACTATGAACTGGCCTGAATTATCACCACCCATCCATATTAAATACCTTTATAAGGAGAACTTGTTATTAAATACCTTTATAAGGAGAACTTGTGATTGATTATTATTTTCACCAAAAACTTGTTGCATTTGCACACAAATGACACTATCCTTACTTCTCAACATCTAGACAGGAGCATGTCATGGATTTTTTTTTTAAATTATACATGATGGTTTAATTATAATATTTTCCTCACCATGTAACATAATAGGAAGATACAACATTTTCCATTGTGTAAACACAAATAACTTGTTCCATTGCATATACAAACAACTTGTTTCATTGTAGACTTACCCCTCTTCCCCATTTCCCAAATCATGGTTTAGTTATTATCTGCGGATGAATTTTGAAACCCTAACCTTAATATGCAGGAAAGAACACACCTTTGTTTTTTTATATCGTTGAAAGCAAGAGAGAAATAATATTGTCCCTCCATAAAACCTATGAATCATGTCATTGCCACATCAGAATATCTCAGTTGAATTCTGTGTTGTTAGTTTATTCAATATCTCTCATCTCTCATCTGAGTACCAACATATTTCTAATTTTTAATATTATTTATGGACAAAGGTAACGGGTTCAATTTTAAGAGGATAATGTAGTTTTTTATTTTTATTTTTTATAATTGGTGGAATTGGTAAGTTGAGGTCGATTCAGACCACTACCACTATAACTTCTAAATGTCATACATATGCTCCTTCTGCAAGCATGAGTAAATTGAGAGGATTTGAACTCATAACCTCATCCAACATAACACTTCATATCCTCACATCGCAATGTTGATTCAACCAGAGAGCATTGACGATGAAGGTTTGTGGATAATAGGCACAAGTGAAGCTGTCTCCGTGGTGTGGGTTCGCGTAGTACTTTCTCTTACAAGGATCGATTACGAGTTCATAGAAAAGGACATTCACAACAAGAACCAGATGTTACTGAAATCAAACCCTATTCACAAGAAGATTCTGGTGCTCTTCCACAACGTGAATCCTGCATGTTTTCGAATTGATGATTATTGTGCAGTACATCGAGGAGGCATCCCAAATATCATGCCAAAACATCCATATTACCGAGCCATTGCCCGTTTCTGGGTCGCCTTTATAGACGACAAGGTAATTCATCCAATTCATCCATTCATTCGTTATTTGCTACTTCAGTTTTTGAAAGTTTCAATTACATTTTTTTATTATGTCTCTAATATTAAGAATGGGTGATTGCAGCTTGTTCTATGTCTTTTAGAATATTTTAAGGGCCAGGGATGGCGGTGGCGAAATCAGTGTCAAACTTTCTTTTGTTAGAGGAAGCTCTGCGAACAAGCAGTTGATTATCCTCCAAAGCGTATTTTGGAGATGTTGGTATTCATCAAAACGTTGCATAAGTTTACAAGTATAGTTCTAATGTTGAATTGACGTTGTTAAGTGCATTAGGACTGATTCTCTAAAGCCGATGGACTGAAAGAAAATTTTCCCAATCCAACCATGTGAATGGTGAATTTGTAAGAATTTGGTGGCCGATAATAGCTTCAAGTGAATTTATCTTCGTGCATAATTGGTGGAGGATATTGTTTCCTATGAATAGTCTTCATGCATGAATTGGTGGGCTATATAGCTTTCTTTTCTCATATATATAGTTTAATTTGGCTTTTATAGTTTTCTCTGCTATGAATTAGTCTTCCATGGTTAACTTGTTCCTTTAGAAAACAAATATATGTTTTACTTGATATATAAACCGTCGTTTGAAAAACATAGATATGTTGTTTTATGTGAATTTGAATGTGTAAATAAATTGGTACTCTACTCAGTTATATGATATATAAATGGTTTTGAAATAGAAGTTTAGATTATACATGGTTTTGAAATATAAATATAAATTATTTTTGTTTAGTTTAATTGGATTTAAAAAATAGTTTAACAATTTAAAATTTAAAATTCAGTTGTTTATTTTTAGTTTTTGTTCGAAAATGAATGTTTAAATTTTGAAATTATTTTAATAAAAACTAAATTTATATTTAGAATTTTTCTTATTTAAAAATATATTATTCATTTTATTTTTATATAAAAATAATGTAAATTATCTAATTTAATTTATATAATATAAATAAAATGATAATGTAAATTATCTAGTTTGATTGATATTAATAAACAAAATGTTGTTAATTTTGACAATTATCTTATTTTAAAAATACTTAATATTTTATTTTAAAATAATAATTTATAATAAAATTTTCAAATTAAAATGTATTAAGTTTTTTCATAATTTGTTTATGATTTAAAATAATAAAAAATATTTTTTTCCATTCATAATATTTTTTTATTAAATATTTCTATATTATAAATAAGTATAATCTTTTTAAAATATATTTAACATTAAAATATAAAATAAATATATTGTTTTTTTGTTACCACAAAACAAATTAGTAGTATACCACAAACAAAAATTTTAATTTTTTAATTTCTTTTAAGTATATAAAATAATAGCTTTAAATTAAATAAAATATTCATTAAATTTTAAAATTGAGAAATATTATTCTTATCTTAAAATTTTTACTTTTGATTTTTTATTTTTTAATTTCTTTTAAGTATATAAAATAATAGCTTTAAATTAAATAAACTATTCATTAAATTTTAAAATTGAAAAATGTTATTTTTATCTTAAAATTTAATTGTATAAATAAATTTTATAGAAAACTATTCATATATAATTTATAATGATTTTATAATCATTGTAAAAAACTTAATATTAAAATTTAAATTGTTGTGCTTTCTAAATTTTATCTTATGTAATGCTTAGTGATTCAAAGTTATGATTGAAGTTAGTTTGTGTCTTATCAATATTTTCATTTAATTATATGCATATATAATGTGATATAATGTGTAAAACTAAAAGAAAAGTTTATTATGTTATGTTTTCATTTAATTATATACATATATAATATGTAAAATTAAAAGAAAAAAATATTATGTTTTGTGAACAATTGTGTAGAAGTTGAAATGAAACATAAATATATTAGATTTAAATTTAAGATAATTTTTTTTATACATAATAAGTAAGAATAAAATACAATAATAACAAATTAAATTTTATTTTATATAAATAAATTATATTATATTTTATTGTGCATTTTTATGTTAATTTTTTTTTAATAATTATTTTATGTTTTCTTTTAATTATATACATATATAATATGTAAAATTAAAAGAAAAAAATATTATGTTTTGTGAACAATTGTGTAGAAGTTGAAATGAAACATAAATATATTAGATTTAAATTTAAGATAATTTTTTTTTATTAAGAATAAAATACAATAATAACAAATTAAATTTTATTTTATATAAGTAAATTATATTATGTTTTATTGTGCATTTTTATGTTAATTTTCTTTTAATTATTTTATATAAATAAATTATACCATGTTTTATTGTGCATTTTTATGTTAATTGTTTTTTAATGGATTCTCTAAATGTGAACCTCATATCTTACACTTATCATGGTTGGTGAATGAAATCCATAAAATTTTATATTTAAACATCTACTTTACATCTTTTAACAACATACCATAAATATTACCATGCTTGATGACATGTTTGACAAACTATTCCTATCCCCTATTACATGTTTCACAAATTGTGCATAGATGATATAACATTGACAAAGGTATATTCAATGGAATATAGAAAGAATTTTCCAATATGGGTTACACTCTTTACAAGTACATCTTTAAGGTATTAATTATATGTGTTGTCTTTTAACAACTATCAAAATAATTATGGATAAAAATATTAATGTTGGAGGATCTAACTCATACATACTCTAAAAATCACCAAAATTTTATAGAAATTATATATAATCCTTATAAATTTGAATATTTTTACAAAAAAATCTTCAAACATTTTATAGTTGGCATTTTATAATTAGTAAGACTCCTCAACATTTTTACACTTTAAAATAAAATTGGATCCTTAAAATATTTAGTGGTAAATAATACACATCAATATTGAGTTGTTGTAGAAGATAATGTTTGTCTCTTATCATATCCTCACATGTTTGAGTTGATTATTGGTTCGAGCCTTATCACTTCATGAGAGTTCCATCTATATATACTTGTACTCCTTTGATGAAATATAATATAGATATAATAGTGTGTTGATTTTGTGTATATCTCTCTCATATATGAGTTTAACATTGATACGAGAGTATCATTTAAAATTATTATTTTTTCGTAAGTTTGTAATAGTTTCTAGAGGTTTCTAGGTTTGTCTACTTAGGGAGGAATTTGTTTTCCTAAAATACCATGTAATGTACAACTAAATTTGATTATTTTAACATAGAGCTAGAGAAGATGAATAATTTTAGGGATAATTAAAGTTTTTTTGTATTTTCTTTATATTTGGAGGATACAAACCTATTATTTGGGGTTCGAGTCAATTTCCTCCTTTATTGTATAAATAACCTAATGTAGCATGAGAATGCATAACAGAGAGAGAGAGAGTGCATGTGTGTGCAGAGGGGAAGTGAACATAGATATGTGTGCAATAGAGAAAATGAGATAAAGGAATTTTAGTGAAAAGGTATATGTTTCCAGATTAAATCATTGTTTGTCGTTATCCTTTTCTAGATATATTTCTATTGAATCTCTGTATAGGAATGAATGCCATTTTTGTGTGTTGAATGAGTATGAAACCTTTGAAAACCCATGTAAATGTGTTTATGATCGATGAATTTGCACAACAAGGTTGATTGTTTGAGTGTTAAGTGAGAAATTGTGGAGAAAGCGGGTCGAAATGTAGTCCAGGAGGAGGAGCATATGAGTTTGAAAATATCATTATACCTAGGTATCTGGAATCTAGATATTCAAGTAAGGAGACAAAAAAATTTAAAGATGGATATCTGATAATCTAGCTATCTTGATTTATGAGGTTCCATTGTGTCAAAATTCCACCATCCAACATCCAGTTTTTTATATTAAAGGGATATCCAGATCGTTGTTGACTCGATAACCCATATTTATTTAGGGTTATGCATAAAGGTTTTGTTATTGCAAAGGTTTCAAAGAACAATATTTCACCAATCTGGATTCTCTGCAATCAATTGAAAGGATGAACACAAGGTGTACAAGAAGGAAGAATATATCCAGTGAGATCAACTTTGATCAATCTGCGCCAATTTTGGTATTAGAGTAGAGAGAGAACTATTTTTTCCACAGAGATAAAGAATAGAAGATAAATGATTAGAAATGGCATTCAAATCTAGAGCTAGAGGAAGGAAAGTTGAGGAAGACCAATTGTTAATGCACCACTGATTGAAGAGATGACAAACATTCAAGTGCATTTGGAAGATATGGAGACTACATGGAGAAGAGGACATGCCAGATGATATGTTAGTGATAGAAAGGAGAACCTCGAGAAGAAGATGCATAGTCTAAATAAGAAGGCGTTGAAGAAAAAATAATCATATCAATCATGGGAGTTATATCAGAAACAAAATTTGAAGTGCCTATTTATGAAGGCAATTTGAATGATGTGGAGCTGATCGACTGGATCAATGTTATGGATAAACGATTTGAATACGGGAACATGGATGATGACAAGAATGTGTATTCATGGTTCATCACACATCTCCTGAGTGTAGTTGGTCGAGTGACCGACCTTCATCTGGATACAATCAGTTGGATGATCAACCAACACACCACACTAGTCAGTTGGGTAGTCAACATGCCTGTCAGTTAGATAGTCGACCAAGAGTAGATGAAAGTCAAGCAGTGGATCGACCAACATATCCAACGAATATAGGTTGGAAAGATTGTCGGTGAGATCAAGTCACGTCGGTCTGACTCAACAAAGCCAAATTTGTGAGGTCCACTCTAATTGTTGGGGGTTATAGGTGGACAAGATATTCTGGATTTTGTGGAATTTGGTTAGATATTGAGACTATAAAAGAAGACCCTTTGGGTCATTATAGACATGATGAACATGATTCGAGATCAGGTGACAAATCATGCAAATAAAGATGGGCAATATGAACTGTGACGTTTTGATCACAGTGAACATCTAAGGAAAGAGAGGTTTCCCAAAGGGGAATACAATAAACTAAAACTTAAAAAGATTATACCTTATAAAGTTTTGAGGATATTTTCCTCAAATGATTATGAAATAGAACTTTCAAGTAATACAAATTTCATAATTTTATGATAAATTGCAATTACAAATGAAGGTCATAGTTCCTTTGATGTTCAAAGTTCCTTAATCAAAGTTTCCATCAGTCAAACTTCTCGACTAACAGAGGAACTATGACCTCAATTCATAGTTATATAGGTCAAAGTTCCGCAGGTCATAGTTCTAGAGCTCATAGTTCCATAGGTCATAATTCCACAGGTCATAGTTCTTGGAGTCATAGTTCAAGAGGTCATATTTCCAGAGGTCAAATTTCGATAGGTCATAGTTCCTCGGGTCAAAGTTCCACAAGTCATAGTTCCAGGGGTGACAATTCTACAGGTTATAGCTCCTAAGGTCATAGTTCCTAGGGTCATAGTTCTAGAGGCCACAGTTTTGTATCTCATAGTTCCATAGGTCAAAGTTCCTAATGTCAAAGTTCCTAAGGTCATAGTTCTTGAGGTCAAATTTCCTAAGGTCATAGTTCCAAAGTTCAAAGTTCCATAGGCCATAGTTCCACGAGTCATAGTTCTTGGGGTCACAATTCCATAGGTCATAGTTCCATATGCCATTCCATAGTTCATAGTTACATATTTGAAAGTTCCAAAGGGAATAGTTCCAAAGGTCATAATTCCACGAGTCATAGTTCCTAGAGTCACGGTTCTAGAGGTCATAGTTATTGGGGTCACATTTCTAGAGGTCATAGTTCCATAGGTCAAAGTTCCAGAGGGTGTAGTTCCAGAGGTCATAGTTCCATGGTTCATAGTTCCATAGGTAATAGTTCCACATGTGATAGTTGTAGAGGTCATAGTTCCATAAGTCATAGTTCCCGAGGTCACATTTCCACAAGTCACAATTACCAAGGTCAAAGTTCCCAAAGTCACACTTCTACAGGTCAATTTTTTTGAAGTCATAGTTCCAGAGGTCAAAGTCCCATGGGTCATAGTTCTTGGGGTCATAGTTCCAAAGGTAAAAGTTCCACAGGTCACAGTTCCAAAGATCATAGTTCCACGAATCATAGTTCTTGGGGTCACATTTTCATAGGTCACAGTTCCATAGGTCATAGTTCTAGAGTTCAAAGTTCCAAAGGGCATAGTTCCATAGGTCATAGTTCCATGAGTCATAGTTCATGGGATCACAGTTCCAGAGGTCACAGTTCCATGGGTCATAGTTATTGGGGTCATAGTTCCAGAGGTCATAGTTCTAGAGGTCATTCCACATATCATAGTTCCAGAGGTTAAGGTTCCAAAGGGCGTAGTTCTAGAGGTCATAGTTCCATATGTGACAGTTCTAGAAGTCATAGTCCCACAAGTCATAGTAACAAAGGTCATTGTTCTAGAGGTCATAGTTCCTCCAGTCATAGTTACCAAGGTAAAATTTCACAAAGTCATAATTCTAGAGATAAAAAAATTTGAAGTCATAGTTCCAGAGGTCAAAGTATCATAGGTCATAGTTCTTGGGGTCATAGTTCCACAATTCATATTTCTAGAGGTCAAAATTCCACAGGTCATAATTCCAGAGGTTGTAGTTCCAAAGATCATAGTTCTACGGGTCATAGTTCCTGGGGTCATATTTCCATAGGTCAAAGTTCCAGAGGGTGTAGTTCTAGCAGTCATAGTTCCACATGTCATAATTCCTAAGGTCACAGTTCCAAAGTTCATAGTTTCATAGGTCAGTTATTGGGGTCATTGTTCCATAGGTCATAGTTCGAAAGGTCATAGTTCCAAAGGTCATAGTTCCACAGGTTATAGTTCCTTGGGTCATTCCATAGGTCATAGTTCTAGAGTTCAAATTTCTGAAGGGCGTATTTCTAGAGGTCATAGTTCCATGGGTCATAGTTATTGGGGTCACAGTTCTAGAGCTCATAGTTCTAGAGGTCACTCCATAGGCAAAAGTTCCAGAGGGTGTATTTTTGAATTCATAGTTCCCGGGGTCATAGTTCCACAGGTGATAGTTCTACAGGTCATAGTTCCATAGGTCATAGTTCCTAGGGTCATATTTCCATAGGTAATAGTTCTATAGGCCAAAGTTCCATAGGTCATAGTTCCTCAAGTCATAGTTCCTGGGTCATAGTTCCACATGTGATAGTTCCATAGGTCATGGTTCCACAGGTCATAGTTACTGGGGTCATATTTCCACAGGTGATAGTTCCATAGGTCATATTTCCACAATTCATAGATCTTGGGGTCATAGTTCCACAGGCCAATTTCACCTCAATAATTTTTACCAAAGGAAATTTGATCTTAGGAACTATGACCATAGGAACTTTTACCTCAAGAATTATGACCTCGAGAATTTTGAATTAGCGAACTACGATCTCGGTAACTTTGACCTTGGGAATTATGAACTCAAGAACTATGACCTCAGGAACTGTGACCTTAGGAACTATGACCTCAAGAAATGTGACCTTAAGAATTATGAACTCAGGGACTATGACCACAAGGACTATAACCTCAAGAACTGTGGTCTTCATAATATCCTATTTGAAAATCCATCAAACACTATTGAGAAATAATAAGTCGATGTCCTTTCTTCAATCATGAAACTATTCATTCACTAAGATGGGGTGCACATTTTAATATTTAATTATATATCACCTCTTTATATATTATCACAACACTTACCTTGTATTTTTCATTTTGCGTTGAAGAATGGACTTTTCAAGAAAAAATGTTACATTTTATATTTACCCGTGGAAATTGTAGAAGAAAAAATCTTCAACACAAAATGTAAAATACAAGGTAAGTGTTGTGATAGTATATAAAGAGGTGATAAATAATTTAAAATTGAAATGTGCACCCCATATTAGTCTATGAATAGTTTCATGATTGTAGAAAGGACACCGGGTTACTATTTCTCAATAGTGTTTGTTGAATTTTCAAATAGGACATTATGAAGACCATAGTTCTTGAGGTTATAGTCCCTATGGTCATATTCCCCGAGGTCATAATTCTTGAGGTCAAAGTTATTGATGTCACAGTTCCCGAGGTCATAGTTCTTGAGGTCATAGTTCCCAAGGTCAAAGTTCTCGAGGTCATGGTTCCTAAGGTCCAAATTTTTGAGGTCATAGTTCTTGAGGTCAAATTTCCTAAGGTCATAGTTCCTATGATTAAATTTCTTGAGGTCAAAATTCTTGAGGTGAAATTGTCTTGAGGAACTATGACCCCAGGAACTATGACCTTTGGAAATACTCCCCATGGAACTTTGAACTATGGAAATATGACCCCAGGAACTATGCCCTGTGGAACTATGACCCAAATAACTATGAACTGTGGAACTATGACCTCAGAACTACGCCATCTGGAACTTTGACTTGTGGAACAAACTCTGGAACTATGATCTCTGAAACTATGACCCATGGAACTATGACCTCTGAAACTATGAACCCAAAAACTATGATCCATGGAACTATGATCTCTAGAATGACCCTAGGAGCTATGACCCGTGGAAATATGACTTTCAAAATTATGACCCCAAAATATATGACCTGTGGAACTATGACCTATGGAACTATCACTTGTGGAACTATGACATGTGGAACTATGACCTCTAAAATTATGCCCTATGGAACTTTGACCTCTAGAACTATGACCCCATGAACTATGACTCATGGAACTATGACATCTCGAATGTGATCTCTAGAACTATGACCTCTTGAACTTTGACCTTTGAAACTATGAACTATGGAACTTTGACCTCTGGAACTATGACCCTAGGAACTATGAGCTGTGGGACTTTGAACTATAGAACTATGAATTCAAAAAAATTGACCTCTGGAACTGTGACCTTGGGAACTTTGACCTTGGTAATTATGACATGAGGAATTATGACCTCTAGAACCATGAACTATGGAACTATGACCTGTGGACATTTCACCTCTAGAACTATGACCTCTAGAAATATTCCCTTTGGAACTTTTAACTCTTGAACTATAACCTGTGGAATGACCTCTGTAACTATGACCTCTAGAACAATGACTCCATGAAATATGAACCATGGAACTATAATCTCTGGAATTGTGGCCCCATGAGATATGACCCGTGGAACTATGACCTCTGGAACTACACGTTTTGGAATTTTGAACTCTGGAACTATGACCTATGGAATGACCTCTAGAACTATGACCTATGGAACTATGACCTGTTGAACTATGACCTCTGAAACTATGACCTCTGGAACTTTGACCTTTGGAACTATGACCCCGAGAACTATGAACTGTGGGACTTTGACCTCTATAACTATGACTTTAAAAAATTTGATCTCTGGAACTGTGACCTTGGGAACTTTGACTTGGGTAACTGTGACCTGTAGAACTATGAATTCATGAACTATGACCTCTTTACTATATATTCATTTATTTTTCTATACTAACCTAGTAAACTTGGAAAAGGAAGTCCTTCCCTCAAGTGTGGGAGTATTTCCAATGGATCCATGTGTGCAACAAGATTACAAACATATCATATTCATGTTTGAAAAATATACTTGAGCATATACCAGAATATGAGGAACCAACTTCCCTGATTGATTTGGTGCCAAGAGATGTTGAATGGTGGAGTGGTATTGTGGGCTCATGACTGTTTGGAACCAAGTTTCGATGATATCTTTGTCTCCTTGGTTCTTCATCTCTATTTCATCCTTTTTCATGCCATGTAGATCTTCTTGTTGGTCGCTTTCTTGGATGCACAATGGATATGTCGATAGGAATGAAATAATGTCCTCAATCTCAGGTTCCAGTGACTTCTCTCCATCGATTATTTCCCTTTAAATGTTTTATTGGGTAGGGAATAAAATAGTGATTAATTTGGAAAATATCTTAAGCATCACAAGGTGTGGAAACAACTCTTATTGAAGAGTCAATCTGCATGATCATAGCTACCCAAAAAATATAAACATGAATCTCTTTGAATTTGGTGCAACAAATAGATTCCTATGTCAAATTTGAAGCCTCCAAAAAACACTTTCACATTAACCTCTTCAAAGCATGTGACACAAACATAAGGAAACTAAAATCTATATGTGCCAATGGCCAAAGTTGAAACTCAAATCCCACAATTTTATTGAAATGAATCTCCAAAGATGGCAAAGAGCATGTTTATGTTGAAAGTGATTCGACAAAAATACTAATAAGGCAAGAGTATTGGAGATCATCAAAATTTCTCAAAGAAAATAAACCAAGACCTTGACCATACACTCATGAAGGTAAACAAGCCTATTTAAGCATTGCAAACATCAAATAGTTCCATAGTTCATATTTCCAGAGGGAATAGTTTCACAAGTCATAGTTCCACAGATCATAGTTCTACATGGCATAGTTCTAGAGGTCATAGTTCCAGAGGGCGTAGTTCCACAAGTCACAGTTCCACAGGTGATAGTTTTAGAGGTCACAATTCCAGAGGGCATAGTTACAGAGGTCATAGTTATAGAGGTCAGAGTTCCATAAGTCATAGTTCCAGAGGGCATAGTTCCACAAGTCATAGTTCCAGAGGGCGTAGTTCCACAGGTCATAGTTCTACAGGGTGTAGTTCTAGAGGTCATAGTTCCATAGGTCATAATTCCAGAGGGTGTAGTTCCACAAGTCAAAATTCCATAGGTCATAGTTCCAGAGGTCATAGTTCTAGAGGGCGTAGTTCCACAGGTCAAAGTTCCATAGGGCATAGTTCCACAGGTCATAGTTCCACAGGTCATAGTTCCACATGTCATAGTTCCAAAAGTCATAGTTCTACAGGGCATAGTTCTAGAGGTCATATTTCCATAGGTCATAGTTCTAGAGGGTGTATTTACTCAAGTCATAGTTCCATAGGTCATAGTTCCAGAGGTCATAGTTCTAGAGGGCGTAGTTCCAAAGGGCATAGTTCCACAAGTCATAGTTCTAGAGGGTGTAGTTCCAGAGGTCATAGTTCCAGAGGGTGTAGTTCCAGAGGTCATAGTTCTAGAGGGTGTAGTTCCAGAGGGTGTAGTTCCATAGGTCATAGTTCTGGAGGGCGTAGTTGCATAGGTCATAGTTTTAGAGGGCATAGTTCCACAGGTCATAGTTCCACAGGTCATAGTTCTACAGGGTGTAATTCTAGAGGTCATAGTTCCAGAGGGCATAGTTCCAGAGGGCGTAGTTCCACAGGTCATAGTTCCACAAGTCGTATTTCCATAGGTCGTATTTCCAGAGGGCGTAGTTCCACATGTCATAGTTCTATAGGGCATAGTTCTAGAGGTCATAGTTCCAGAGGTCATGGTTTCAGAGGGCGTAGTTCCACAAGTCACAGTTCCATGGGTCATAGTTCCATATGTCATAGTTCCAGAGGGTGTAGTTCCAGAGGTCATAGTTCTAGAGGTCATAGTTCTAGAGGGCGTAGTTCCGGAGGAAACGTCTAGAAGTTTCCGAAACGGGAACGTCTAGAAACGTGATCCCCCCAGAAATGTATGGAAGATTCCTTTGGGATCAATTAGACTCCCCCCCAATCGTAACACTCTTAATCATAGCCACCATTTTTCAACCCATAAGCTTAAATAAATAACTACCCACAAGCATCATATTATTTTTTCTATTTTTTTGGTTGGTTGAAATGCTTCCTATGGACACCAACAAGTAACAACTATTTGTTTTGAGTTATTACGATGTGGTAGAAGTGTGTCACAAGATATGAAAACACCCATTTTGATTTAAGAAGGTTATGTATTCCACCAAAGTCACCCAGGACTTTCACCTGGCCATCGATAATAAATGGTCCCTTTGTGGAGGCATGCTAGGTCATAAGGAAAAACATGTTATTTGGGGGAATCAAACCCTGGTGGAGGCGATGAAAGCGCACTTCTTTCACTGATCGGGAAAGCCCCCGTTTACAAGCATCATATTTTTTACTGTATTGTATTTGCATTCTACTAAAATTATAAACATGTTGTTCAACCACAAGTTGTTGGGAGTTGATTTGCAATCACCCTTCTCTACCCTCAATAGTTCAGCTTATAGGTTTTAAGTCAACTCATAGGTTCGATAACCCGGATGAAGCATGCATGTTTTTTATCCATTTGGAAACATGTCACGTCCTATTGCAGGATTCCATATTATGTTAGTTTTCTTATTTGACATAATGGGTTGCTCAAATTGTAGCTTATACCTTTTAGTCTTTTCAGACCTATTGTTCAGTGTTTTGGAATGCTTATCTAAAGTCTATCCTAGAGTAGCCAAATTTTGAATCCATCTGTAAGTGGTTTGAGAGAGTGATCTGTAAGTAGTTTGAGAGAAATCCATACAACTTGGAATAGACAACGAAATGGAAAGAAAAAAAAAGAAAAAGTTAACTGGTTTTTTTGTCAAAAACTTGTCAAGATCTTGACATACTAAAATTACATATAAACCATTAAAAAATTGGCAGAAAAAATAGGAGACAATGCCATCCCATGACAAATCCATCATCTAGACATAAAAATAGACATATTCTTGTGTGAATAGGTAAATTGATACTGTAAGAATCATATTTACATGATATTTTATGAGGTGAGGCCACATGGTCGTAATCCACAAATTTGATAGTAGATAGTTTGTAATTACACAATACATTTTTTTTTTCCTTTGAATATGTTTATTGTTGTTGTTTTTTCACATACATAGTTTGAAATTCTACCTCTAGAACTATGACCTCTGGAACTATGATCTATGGAACTCTGACCGTGGGAACTATGACCTATGGAACTATGACCTCTGGAACTGTGACACCATGAACTATGACCTGTGAAACTATGATCTCTGGAAATACACCCTTTGAAACTTTGAACTATGGAACTATGGCCTGTGGAATGACCCAAGGAACTATGACCTCTGGAACTATCACTTGTGGAACTATGACCATAGGAACTATGACTCCTAGAAATACGCCCTCTAGAACTTTGACCTATGGAACTATGACCCATGGAACTATGACTCGTGGAACTATGACCTCTGGAAATTTGACCTCTGTAACTATGACCCTAAGAACTATGACATGTGGGACTTTGACCTCTAGAACTATGACTTTAAAAAATTTAACCTCTAGAATTGTGACCTTGGTAACTATGACCTCAAGAAATATGACCTTAGCAACTATGACTTGTGGAACTATGACCTGGGAAACTATGACCTCTAGAACTACGCTCTCTGGAACTTTCACCTTTGGAACTATGACCTTTGGAACTACGCTCTCTGGAAATTTGACCTCTGGAACTATGACCTTCGAAATGAACTCTAGAACTATGACCTTTGGAACTGTGACCCTAAGAACTATGACCTTTGCAATTATGGCCTATGTAACTTTGACCTCTGGAACTATTACCTCTCGATCTATGACTCGTGGAACTATGACCTGTGGAACTATTACCTCTGGAACTATGACCTCATGAACTATGACCCGTGGAATTATGGCCTTTGGAACTATGCCCTTTGAAAATTTGAACTCTGAAACTAGGACCTATGGAATTACCTCTTGAACTATGACCTCTGGAATTGTGACCCGAGAACTATGACCCATGGAACTATGACATGCAGAACTTTGAACTCTGGAACTATGACCTCAAGAAATTTTACTTGTGGAACTATGACCTCTCAAACTATGATCCCAGGAACTATGACCTCTAGAAATTTGACCTCTGGAACCATGACATGTGGAACTATGACCTGTGGTACTTTGACCCCATGAACTATGACCTATGAAAATATGACCTCTAGAACTATGACTCGATGAACTATGACCTGGGGTACATTATTATTCATTATAATGAGATATGAGAAAGATTAAGTGTAAATTATAAATGATAATTAAAATATAAAGAATAATTTTAGTAAGGGCTTAGGGGCTAGGTATAATCAATTTACACATCATTCATATTTTTTAAAAGTTCTTATGTACTATCACAAAAGTGATGTTACTGAATCTTAACGACACTTAATTGTTGAATGTTTAAGAGACTCATCTTTTTTTTCAAAAATCTCCATCCAACATAAACATTTTGAAAGCAATGATATGACTTACATCACAATTATGACACTTTAAATCATATGTCCAATAAAATAAAATTGTAAAAGATATAATTCCTATATCAAGTTAAACATTGTTTAAGAAACATTTCTAAAAAATTCTCTAAATAGATGTTTGCAAATGTGAAAACTTGCCGATAAACACAAGTGATTTTAATAGAGAAATGAATGTTCACCTTCAAATGCCACTTGTACACATAAGAAAAAATCATCACTTTTAAACCCAAAATGTAGTTTTGGTTGCTCTCGTGAGTTCAAGAAGTATGATTGTTAGTAACTAAGGGAATATATATCACACATTTTAATATAGGCTACATCACATCTAGTGATAGATTTTCTACACTCCCATATAAGAATGGTTGTTTCATGCTCAAATGAACATTGTAAGCATGAATGAGAAAGCATGTGAACTTAATCCATTTGTGAATCAACTTCTCAAACCTCCTTAAAACATGGATTTTCTCCAAACACTTCCTCAATTACAAATTCCATGGTGTTAGGTAGAAAGCATTCCACTTATCTTAACCAATGGAATAAATGCATTTTCTCCATCTTCCTCTAAATACTTACAAAAGAATGTTGACATACAGTTGTCAAGAGGAGAAAACCTCTTTGCAAGAAAGTATTATACAAAAGCCCAAACATAGAGTATTAAGAGGAGTTTATTAGTGCAAAGAAAAGGGAATATTCCAAAGAGGATCCATAAGGTATGATGACACTTAGGGAGTGGACAATGTTAGTATTGGATTTAAGGATCATTCTCTCACATCAAGATATAGACTTGCTCCTTAAAATCAACTTTTATATATTAAAAAACTTAAACTAATATACATAATGCTTTGTAAACCACCTCTATCGATTTCAACCCAAACCTAAACAAAGAGATGAAAGAGACATTGCCAATTCCTATTAAGTCTTAAAGGTTATTAATAAAAAAAAAGGAATATGCCAAAGATGATCCATAAGGTATGATGACACTTTAAGGAGTGGCGATGTTAGTATTAGAGTGACAATGTTAGTATTGTATTAAAGGATGATTCTCTCACATCAAGATATAGAATTGATCTTTAAAATCAACTTTTAAATATTAGCAAAGTTAAAATATGTACATAAGGATTTGTAAATTACCTCTATCAATTTGTAGACCACTTCCAGATGTTTTTTGGGGGGTTTCATTTCCATACCTTCTCATTTCTGAAACATCTAGACGTTTCCTTTGGAACTACGCCATCTGGAACTATGACCTCTAGAACTACACCCTATAGAACTATGTCCTATGGAACTATGAACTGTGGAACTATGCCCTCTGGAAATATGGCTTGTGGAACTACACCCTTTAGAACTATGACCTGTGGAACTACACCCTCTGGAACTAGGACCTATGGAACTACGCCCTGTAGAACTATGACTTGTGGAACTATGACCAGTGGAACTACACCCTATGGAACTATGACCTATGGAACTATGCCCTTTGGAACTATGACCTTTGAAACTATGCCCTCTGGAACTATGACTTGTGGAACTACGCCATTTAGAACTATGACCTATGGAACTACGTCCTCTAGAACTATGCCCTCTCAAACTATGACCTCTGGAACTACGCCTTGTAGAACTATGACCTGTGGAGCTACGCCCTCTGGAACTATGATCTGTGGAACTATGCCCTCTGAAACTATGACCTGTGGAACTATGCCCTATGGAACTATGACCTGTGGAACTATGCCCTCTGGAACTATGACCTATGGAACTACGCCCTCTGGAAATGTGACCTATGGAACTACGCCCTCTAGAACTATGACCTGTGGACTTGTGACTTGTGGAAGTACGCGCTTTGGAACTATGACCTCTGGAACTATGACCTATAGAAATACGCCCTGTAGAAATATGACTTGTGGAACTATGACCTGTGGAACTACGCCCTCTGTAAATATGACCTGTGGAACTACGCCCTCTGTAACTATGACATGTGAAACTACGCCCTCTGGAACAACTCTCTCTAGAACTATGACCTATGGAACTACTCCCTCTGGAAATATGACCTCTGGGACTATGACCTATGGAATAGTGACTTGTGGAACTATGCCCTCTGGAACTATGACCTCTAGAACTATGACCTCTAGAACTACGCACTGTAGAACTATGACCTGTGGAACTGTGACCTGTGGAACTATGACTTGTGGAACTATGCCCTTTGGAACTATGACCTATGGAACTACACCCTCTGGAACTATGAACTGTGGAACTACGCCCTCTAGAACTACACCCTCTAGAACTATGACCTGTGGAACTTTGACCTGTGGAACTGTGACTTGTGGAACTACACCCTCTGGAACTATGACCTCTAGAACTATGCCTTGTAGAACTATGACCTGTGGAACTGTGACCTGTGGAACTATGACCTGTGGAACTATACCCTCTGGAACTATGACCTGTGGAACTTTGACCTGTAGAACTACGCCCTCTAGAGCTATGACCTATGGAATTGTGAATTGTGGAACTACGCCCTCTGGAACTATGACCTCTGGAACTATGACCTCTAGAACTACGCCCTGTAGAACTATGACCTGTGGAACTATGACCTGTGGAACTATGACCTATGGAACTACACCCTCTTGAACTATGAATTATGGAACTATGCCCTCTGGAACTATGACCTATGGAACTATGACCTCTAGAACTATGACCTCTGGAACTATGCCCTTTAGAACTGTGACCTATGGAACTATGACCTGTGGAACTGTGACTTGTGGAACTACGCTCTATGGAACTATGAACTCTGGAGCTATGACCTCTAGAACTATGCCCTGTAGAACTATGACTTGTGGAACTGTGACCTGTGGAACTATGCCCTCTGGAAATATGACCTATGGAACTACGCCCTCTGGAACTATGACCTGTGGAACTATGCCGTCTGGAACTATGACCTCTGGAACTATGCCCTGTAGAACTATGACCTGTGGAACTATGCCCTATAAAACTATGACTTGTGGAACTACGCCCTCTAGAAATATGACCTCTGGAACTACACCTGATCCAGATGGATATCGGTGTTCACCCACCTTTTCCAACTGGCTATGCCCTCTGAAACTATGACCTGTGGAACTATTCCCTATGGAACTATGACCTTTGGAACTACGCCCTCTGAAACTATGACCTATGGAACTACGCCCTCTGGAAATGTGACCTATGGAACTACGCCCTCTGGAAATGTGACCTATGGAACTACGCCCTCTAGAACTATGACCTGTGGAATTGTGACTTGTGGAACTACGCGCTCTGGAACTATGACCTCTGGAACTATGACCTATAGAAATACACCCTCTAGAAATATGACTTGTGGAACTATGACCTGTGGAACTACGCCCTCTGTAAATATGACCTGTGGAACTACGCCCTCTGTAACTATGACATGTGAAACTACGCCCTCTGGAACAACTCTCTCTAGAACTATGACCTATGGAACTA
>ML778244.1:510706-524247 GCA_009831015.1 Picea engelmannii | reverse complement strand
TGGAACTACACCCTCTTGAACTATGAATTATGGAACTATGCCCTCTGGAACTATGACCTATGGAACTATGACCCCTAGAACTATGACCTCTGGAACTATGCCCTTTAGAACTGTGACCTATGGAACTATGACCTGTGGAACTGTGACTTGTGGAACTACGCTCTATGGAACTATGAACTCTGGAGCTATGACCTCTATAACTATGCCCTGTAGAACTATGACTTGTGGAACTGTGACCTGTGGAACTATGCTCTCTAGAAATATGACCTATGGAACTACGCCCTCTGGAACTATGACCTGTGGAACTATGCCGTTTGGAACTATGACCTCTGGAACTATGCCCTGTAGAACTATGACCTGTGGAACTATGCCCTCTAAAACTATGAATTGTGGAACTATGCCCTCTAGAAATATGACCTTTGGAACTACACCTGATCCAGATGGATATCGGTGTTCACCCACCTTTTCCAACTGGCTCAAAACAATTTTCTGACAATTTTGGCAATTTACTATTTTTAGTAGTTTTAACTTCAGGGGCCATTTTGAGGGCCTACATGAAGGTTTTTCGGGATCAAGATCCTCAATGATAGCCAAAGGAATTATTGAGCCCCCAAAATGAATCTCCTCGAGGATACCTTTCCAACGGGCTATCACACGCCTAAAATGAAGATCGTATGCAAATGTTACGACCCTAGGAAGTTGATGTACTAACTTACCCAAACGGGGCCCACATGACTTTTGGCACTTCATCTCCTAGGGTTAGGTTTTTGGATGTATAGGGTTTCTGGAATTCTTGTTTATGGTAAAAAGGCCTTCAAAGCCTCATTGTAATCTTCTTCTTGCGAATGCGTGTAGCCATCACATCTCTTCTCAGAGATAAGTCACCACCATTCCAACAAGCTTGTTTCCGCTGCATTTTACAATTTCATCTTATTTTGTTATTGAACAAAAAACTAGTTTTACTGTATTTCTGCTATTTTTTTTGTGGGTTGGGGTCGCCCTTTCTTGGATTTTGTTGTGAGGGGTTCCCAGGCCCAAATTACCGTGTCTTTTATTTGATCTTTTGCTCGATTTTGACGACATATCGGTAGGCTGCACCCAAGGATGAGATGTCCAAAAATTCCATTTCGATCTGGATGTATCTATGTAGAGCACTGCGATACTTGAGCACCAGATGTATCTATGAATATTTGATACCTATCATGGTGCACACGGTATGGAAGATATTTGTGAAATATGGCACTGCTTGGTCTCTTTCTTGCCGCAGTGTGGTCCATTTGGTATACAGGTCGTTGTAACTTCCGACAGGGTAGTATTGTTCCTTAATAGCATCCTTGAAGGATTCCCATGTGGTCATGACTGGAAATAATGAGGTTTCCTTTGTTTCATTTTCTCACAAAAGGTTTCCCACCAATATTTGACATGGAGAACGACTTTGAGGAGCACAAAAGCAATCTTTTCTCTATTCGAAAAGTTATGGACAAAAAAATACCCTTCTAGTAGATTCAACCACTTGTCTACAACATCTGCATCTATATGAACTTTGAATATAGGAATATCGAAGTTTATTTATACCTTGAAGTAGGCAATGCCTCCGTTTGAAGAAGATGCAGCGCTTGTTCGTAGTCGTCGAAGGATTTGCGCAAAACTATCCATCATCTCGTTCCTCTGTTGCGTGAGGGATTCCTCAATGAACAATTTGAAAGGATCTCTTCTCTCATCATATTTCTTTTCTCCTGCCATGAGAGGTCGCTTGGGCGTGTGAGAGCTTCTGTCCTCAAGAGAAACAAGCTCGAGACCCAACTCTTTGTACTCCGACCTCGTTGGGGACATGCATTAAGACGACAAGAAGAAGACCGCTCTGATACCACTAATCTAGATTTTATGAGCAGAACGAAATGAATACAGATTATTAACAGGTTCTTAACNAAATAATAGAGATACAGTAAAATTGGTTTTCTATTCAATTACAAAATAAGATGAAACTGTAAAATGTAACGAAAACAAGCTTGCTGGAATGGTGGCGACTTATCTCTGAGAAGAGATGTGACGGTTGTGCGCATTCACAAGAAGAAGATTACAATGAGGTTCTGAAGACATTTTTACCATAAACAATAATTCCAAAAACCATAGACATCCAAAAACCTAACCCTAGGAGATGAAGTGCCAAAAGTCATGTGGGCCTTGTTTGGGTAAGTTAGTACATCAACTTCCCAGGGTCGTAACTTTTGCATACGATCTCCATTTTAGGTGTGTGATAGCCCGTTGGAAAGGTGTTGTTGATGATATTCATTTTTGGGGATCAATATTTTCTTAAGCTATAATTTAGGATCTCTATCCCTAAAAACCGTCATTTAGGCCTTCAAAATGGCCCTGGAAGTTAAAACGGCTCAAAATAGTAAATTGCCAAAATGGTCAGAAAACTCTTTTAATCCAGTTGGAAAAGGTGGGTGGCCATCGATATCTATATGGATCAACTCCCTCTGGAACTATGACCTATGGAACTATGCCCTCTGGAATTATGACCTGTGGAACTAGGCTCTCTAGAAATATGACCTGTGGAACTAGGCCCTCTGGAAATATGACCTGTGGAACTACACCCTCTAGAACTATGACCTCTGGAACTACGCCCTGTAGAACTATGACCTGTGGAACTATGACATGTGGAACTATGCCCTCTGGAACTATGATCTGTGGAATTAAGACCTCTGGAACTATGACATGTGGAACTACGCCCTCTAGAACTATGCCCTCTGGAACTATGCCCTCTGGAACTACACCCTCTGGAACTATGACCTCTGGAACTGCGACCTCTAGAACTATTACCCATGGAACTGTGACCCCCGGAACTATGACTCGTGAAACTATGACCTTTGGAACTATGACCCTAGGAACCATGACTCGTGGAACTATGACCTCTAGAACTATGAACTTTGGAACTGTGACCCTAAGAACGATGACTCATGGAACTATGACCTATGGAACTACGCCCTATGGAACTATGAACTTTGGAATTGTGACCCTAGGAACTATGACTCTTGAAACTATAACCTCTAGAACTATGACCTCTTGAATTATGCCCTCTTGAACTATGAACTATGGAATTATTCCATTTGGAACTATGAACTCTAGAACTATGACCTATGGAATGACCTAAAGAAATATGAACTGTGGAACTATGACGTCTAGAACTGTGACCCCAAAAACTATGACCTATGGAGCTATGACTTGTGGAACTGTGACCCGTGGAACTATGACCTCTTGAACTACACCCTTTGGAACTTTGAACTCTAGAACTATGACCTATGGAATAACCTCTATAATTGTGACCCGTGGAACTATGACATATGGAAATATGACCTCTGAAACAGTGACCCGTGGAACTATGATCCCAAGAACTATGACCTCTGGAACTATGACCCCAGTAACTATGACTTGTGGAACTATGATCTCTGGAACTATGACCCCAGTAACTATGACTTGTGGAACTATGATCTCTACAACTATGATTTGTGGAACTATGACCTGTGGAACTATGACCTGTAGAACTATGACCTATGGAACTATGAACCCATAAACTATGACTTATGGAACTATGACCCTTGGAACTGTGACCCTAGGAACTACGACCCATTGAATTATGACCTTTAGAACTGTGACCCCATGAACTATGGCCTATGGAACTATGACCTCTAGAACTACTACCTCTGGAAGTATGCCTTCTGAAACTATGACCTTTGGAACTGTGACCCCAAGAACCATGACTCATGGAAATATGACCTCTGAAACTATGACATTTGTAACTACACCCTTTGGAACTACGCCGTATGGATCTTTGACCTTTGGAATTATGACCCGTGGAATGAACCCAAGAACTATAACCTATAGAACTATTACCTTTGGAGCTATGAACCAAAGAACTATGACTTGTGGAACTATGACCCTAGGAGCTATGAGTTTTGGATCTATGACCTCTAGAACTATGACCCTGGGAACTATGACCCATTGAACTATGACCTTTGAAAATCTGGCCCTAGGAACTATGACCTGTGGAACTTTGACCTTTGGCCCATGGAACTATGACCTATGAAACTATGAACCGTGGAACTGTGACTCGTGGAACTATGACCTCTAGAACTACGTCCTTGGGAACTTTGAAATCTGGAACTATGACCTGTGGAATGACCCTAGGAACTATGACCTGTGGAACTATAACCCCTGTGGAATTCACTCATAAGTTTGAATTACAACATTGCATGTCATCATCTTGAAAATGCTTATACCAATACAAAAAAATGCATTAGAAAGTGTTCCTAAAACTTGTGTTGCCGGTGAATTGGTGGGGCATCGAATTTAAGCCTATGTTCCTACACTTGCCTATGTTCCTCATTCTACATCGACTTAATGTCAAGATTTGATATCAATATATATCACTAATATAAAATTCAAATTCCAATTCATATTAAAATGATTACATCTTTT
The DNA here is from genome assembly GCA_009831015.1 of Picea engelmannii. Taxonomy (NCBI): domain Eukaryota; kingdom Viridiplantae; phylum Streptophyta; class Pinopsida; order Pinales; family Pinaceae; genus Picea; species Picea engelmannii. The sequence goes on along the minus strand of ML778244.1, from coordinate 519,765 downwards.
TACTCAATGTAAATAATAATATACAACTTTCAAAATGTTGTACATAGTTAATACATCAAATATTTAAAATATTTTTTAATTATTTTAGAATTTAGAGACACTACATGTTAAATAATTTTATGTTAAATAATTTTATATGTTAAAATTCTTTAACAAATTAAAAAAAAAACATTTAATTAACATAATTTATATATCTGAAAATATAAATATAAATACTAAAATATATATAACATAAAATAAATTCAATAAATTTAGTTTTTAGTATGAAAATATAAATAATAATAAGAAAAATAAAAAATCATGTTTTAATAAAAAAAATTAAATTTTTATTATAACAAAATCAAGTTAAAATATATATTCAATTTACTAAATTAAGTAATTTTTAACTAGAACCCAATTTCAATAAAGATCTAAATATAATAAAAGTATAGACTTTATCTAGTAAATTAAAAAATATAGAAGAATAATTTCTTCACCGAGACATATTGTCTTAATTCAAATTTTGTCATCATAACAATCTATGTGTTTGACCTCTTTTCCATTTTCCATTTAATCTATATCCACAACATCATACATTTTCTTCCTAGAAATACATTAGTGTTGTTATTCGCTCACCCCATTCCTTTGGATTCACCCAATTTCTTTGATTGCCTCTTTAAGCTCTACCACAATCTCACTTACTGTTAGCCTAAAATAAGAATCTAGTTGAACACATATAATTGTTAGATTAGGAATATGAGTAATGCATTTCATCTCTTAATTTACACAGAGCCTTTTATCTATGATTTATTTTGCCCATATTTTATTCATTACCCATATAATATCTTAACTATATAAAAATGCCAATAACAATGATGATCATCAGTCTAAGATGGACTACAAAATACAAAATTACTTTTATATGTTTGTGTCACTGTCATTGCATAAAATGTTTTGGATGATATACGATCAAATTCCTTACCCATCTAACAAGGATTCATTCTTCTCCACCTAGTTTTTCATTTATGGCTTGTTTATCACTTATAATCTCCAACTAAACCACTCCAAAAATATACACATCACTCTTGTTTGTCAACATTTGAGTGCTAAGATAAGTCTGAAAACATCCAAAATTCATGTGCTCTTAATAATTGATAGAGTTACTCAGTATGAAGAATAGAAAAATATTTCTAGATATATGTGGTTTATGTTGGATCTACTAATATTCCATTCAAATTGTTGTTTAGAAGAATGTTGGCAGTCTTGACATCTCTGTGAATTATCTTTGGAGTGTAACATATGTGCAATTCATTCTCAATCGGTGACATGTGGGATGGGATCGCACCCGGCCTAAGACACACCAACCCTTAACATGGCTAGAGTTTTTGTCCCTGTAGGTTTCGAATTGATGACTTTAACATCACATAGTACCTTAACAACACACTCTATTATCATTACATTATCATTTTTATATTTAACTAATTATACAAATCTCATATTTGATTTTAATGATTTTTTATTATATACTTTAATTTAAGGTTTTTTCATTATAAATTTGATTAATGTATATTCAATTTTAATTTTTCTATTAAATATTTTAATTTTATTAATAATTTTTTTATTATAAAAAAGTAAATAAATAAAAATTCATTGTTGTTTTGATAATAATAAATAGTTACTTACATTTAAAAAAAACCTTTAACACTTACAAAGCTCAAAACAAATAATAATAAAAAAAATCTCATATACATTATTTCATATTAAATATTTTAATTTTTCTATTAAATATTTTAATTTTATTAATAATTTTTTTATTATAAAAAAGTAAATAAATAAAAATTCATTGTTGTTTTGATAATAATAAATAGTTACTTACATTTAAAAAAACCTTTAACACTTACAAAGCTCAAAACAAATAATAATAAAAAAAATCTCATATACATTGAAATAATGTATAACTGTTTTCTATATAAAATATGCATATGTAAAATAAAAAAATAATGTACATTATGCATATATAAAATACAAAATAATGTATATGTATAAAAAAATTATTATGTTTGTATTTCCATTAAGAAAAGGATTGAATAAAAAATAAAAACAAAACAATTTAATATTAAAATTTTAATTTGCATAATACATATTAATTGAATCACCTTTTAATTTACATAAAACACATAAATTTAATTATATTTTTATTTACAAAACATATTAAATAGTACAATTTGATACAAATGTTTGTTGGAGTAGTATCATACAATTTATTTCTCCATAGAAAATCTTCTTCTTTATTCTATATGGATGTTATATTATACTTTTTAAACAAACACACTTTCTATTTGAAACCCTTGCTGCTTCAAGTTCATATAAACAAGTCATTTATATACTTGAAACTTTTGATTCTTCCAAGTATAACGTTTATCCATATCAATTCTTTTAACATAATTTATCCAAAAATATGGAACCTTTTACTTGAAATGATAGAAAGGTTTAATTTTTTTTCTAACGGTTTAACCAGTAGGAAAATAATTACAACACTTCATAATAGATAATGAAAACAAAAATATATATCTGAGTTTTAATATGTATGGAAATATAAATATGGTAATATGAAACTTATAATATTAAGTTTAGTTATCACATTGAAGTAACGATCTTTTTCAACTAAAATGTGGTCACATATCTTTGTTTAGGTTTATTCATATTTGATATTTATATTTTAGGACAATAACAATAAGAAAGGATCTTCATCTTCATCCGAGGAGAGGTTGCATAACTTTCAAGCTCACTATTATTTGATAGTGAAGTTTTGGGAAACAACAACTAACTATTTTAACCAAAACAAAATTACATAACTTTGAGACTTATCATTTTTTATTTAATATTTAAAATATAAGATAACAATAATATACCCTAAATATTTATTAAAATTATAAAATAACAATAATATATCTTATATACTAGATGTAAATATTTTTCATCAGTAGTTATGATCCCTGATTCAAGGCTTTTATCTTCCATAAGGCCTAGGACAGGTGTTCACAATAAACTATTTAATAATGTTTTTTAAAATCATTTTGAATTATAACTTATATTAGAGAACTACTAATCCAATACAAAAAATATCACGATGCTCATAATAAATTATTTAATAATGTTTTTTAAAACCATTTTGAATTATAATTTATATTCAATACAAAAGATATACAACATCAAAGTTGTATAGATAAAAGGAATGACCATGAAAAATGACATAAAATCAAGCACACCATCTTTTTACGGGATTTATTTCCTTCCCAATTTCATCGGCTCATTGCTATATTAACCTGATAATCACAATCAAAATATGAACACTCAAATACCTCACAAAACATCACCAACTGTTAACTCACTATTTTACCATAAAATATTCAACCAAGTTGTTTTCACGAAAGTCTGGCCTCTTAAGACACAAGAAAAGTGATAATCATAATCAACGACAAACATAAAAACAAAGAGAACGTGCGTAGAAGTTCAACATTTCTTGACCGACGCTCAGTTTATCTCAACAACTTCTTGCCCAAACCTTGAAAAACACAACAATAATATTGAAGACACTATTATGAACCATAAAACCAGTTGTTTTGGTATTGCGAAATGTATGTTCATGCATGTAGATGCATGTAGAATTACACTAGCTATGCCAGAGGACCCTAAATGGCTTATATCAACAAAACATGAGTAAAAGAATTCACCTGACTGCGTAGAAGCAACCAAGATAACCTGGGCAACCATTAATAGAAGCTCAAGCATTTTAGAAGAAGCTTGCAGAAAAATCAACTCTTCAAATAACAAACAAACTATATAATAAAATGAACATATATTTCATTTTTTTTTGGATATATAAAGAACATTGGAGTTACAGATTGGGTGAGAGGGGATATTAATATTATTGGGCTAAACTCTATGACCATTGCAGTGCCCTAGAAATCTTAAAACCTCCGTGCCTTCATGATTGTTTTATAATACTTGTTGAATGCAAATGAGGCATGGGCCACAATCTGTATAGCATATTGGGCCACAATCTGTATAGCCAGGCCCATAGGCCGAGTCCAAAGCTCCTTGCAAACTAATGAGGTCAGTGCAGTATCTTGCAATGCACCATGTGTTATCTTCTTCTTTGCTCTGACCTGGACATATGTTAAATTTAGTCCATGGAAATGAGTCCCACTAGAGTTGAAAATGCCCAAATTTAAACTTAGCCACCCGAGTTAAAATTTGTACATGGAAATGAGTCCTGATAGAGTTGAAAATGCCCAAATTCGTTGAAGCGATCAAAAGCAAAGACCCCATAATATTATGAGTGATTATTATTCATTTATATATATAAAAGAGTACACATAAATTTTTGTTATTTTATTATTATTTAAATGTCCCTAATAACAACATAAATGATTTCCAAATAACCTATTTTTCTTTATAATATTTTATTTTATCATTTTAATGATGCAACACACCTATCCTACCTATCCTCCGTCGTGGATTATTCCTTCATACACGGACACCACCTGTTTTTTCAGCGACTATCCATTCTCCCATTACCTGCGAGGTGGTTCAAGTGGAAGTTGTATTGGAACGACGTGTAACCGGCCATTATTACACGGAAGATGAACGGTTTGTTGTTTTAAACGTATAATAATTTAACTGGGATTTCTTTCTTTATAACTGGAGATGCGATTGAATCTTCCAAGATTAAGAGCGAAGAAATGATACAATATCAGGGAAGCACCCTCGCCCTCATCCTGCCGCTCCGATGAGATGAACCAGCAGAACTGTTGTCGCTCGAGAAATACAAGTAGTCGCAGGAGGAATGTTGCCATGAACAGATTCTGATAAATGAACAAAAGGAAAAATGCTCTCCAAAGGTGAGGATACGGTGGAACATTTCAAAATTTTAGAATTTATATTAAAATGAGTTTACAACTACATAGTTTGTGCTAAACTGTTAAATTTTATGATACAAAAGTTTGAAATTTAATTTTGTGGACTGATACGGAGTGCCATTTTGTTGGTAAGGACTCGGGCTGTTGATTGGTGATGAGTGAATATCAAAATCCTGACTACATTACCTAAAATGCAGCGTTGAAGCACTCTCATTCCATACCCTCATTTTTTTCTACCATCCATAATATTATCCACATTGAGAATCCTATATTTCTACCATCCATAATATTATCCACATTGAGAATAGAACCCTAAATCGAATTCGTTCTCTTGAAAAAAAAAGAAAAAAGATACACAACCTCTACTTGTGAGTTGATATTTACTCACAATTTCCATGTTAAGGATCACATAGCTATTCTCTTCTTTTGGGATGATCAAGCTTTTGATTTGATTCAGATCTCTTAGCCAATTCATTAACTTCATTAAGCAAGACGAGATGAAATAAAACCAATATTTACATGCTTGTATCTGCATGGAAGGAGGTATGGAAAAATATTTATGGAAATATCACAATTAGATATAGATGGATGGGTGTATGTTATAAGATTAAAGTATGAACAACTGTCTTTTAAATTAAAAAAATCTTTTTAAATACAATTGATTTCATGAAGAAGGTAAACATTAACCATAAAATATTGTTCTATGGTTAAATAAACAAAAAACCTTAGCAAAAAAATATAGGAAGAAAGAAGCAAACCTTAGCAATGAATGTTCTAGTTAACAATTTTAACATTTTTTAAAGTAATTTAGAGAAAAGGAGAAGAACCTTCATCTAAAATATTTATCATGAATTAGTGGATTACTAATCTTCTAATGGAAAGTAGTAGAACCATATACCATCAAGGGAAGTACACATGGAGACACAAGGACCTTTATTAGTGAGACATTTTTGAAAGGTATTTGTATGGGCCAGGCATGCAAGGTGGGATGACCCTCAGAAAGCATGCAAGGTGGGATGACCATGAGTAGTGATAGGGATGTGGAATTTTTTTTAGAATGCTAGAAGATCCTTTTTCTAAATTGTTAGAATAAGGGGCCAATGAAAATTTATTTAGTGAAGTAACAAAGGAAGAATTATTAAATGTTCTTCATTCCTTTCAAAAAGACAAGAGCCCCAATCCATAATATCAAAATTTGGTTAAACTTGTGACATTGTAGGGAATACATATCAAGACACTATAGGTTAAATTTTTATATTCATATGTACCAAAATTTCAAGGATATGTTAGGTGCAAAGTGTGCTCATTTGAATTTAACATAACTCGTGACTAAAAGATCTATTTTGGGTGATTCCAAAACAGAAGAAAAAATAAGAGAATTGTTATTTTCTCACATGGAAAATCTTTCTGAAAAAAACTACACATATCAAACCTCTAAAGAGCACATTTATAATACGATATGAAATATAAGATATACCATTTAGGTTAAGATGGAAAGGACAATGGAAACCATACAAAATACAATGGTAAATAATGTTGACATCATAGATATGACAAGAAAAATATATTTTTAAGTTTTTAAAAGGGATCTCAAATCAAATATCAAAGATAATTTCAAAGACATGAAGAGGGAATTTTGAATGAGCTAAGACTTTTCCATATGATTAATTCAAGTAGACAAGCATTGGATAAGGAAAATAAGAGTAGACAAGCATTGGATAAGGAAAATAAGAGTGTTTGGTAAATAATGTTCACATCATAGATATGACAAGAAAAATATATTTTTAAGTTTTTTAAAAGGGATCTCAAATCAAATATCATATCAAAATAATCTCAGACATGAAGAGAGAATTTTGAATGAGCTAAGACTTTTTTATATGATTAATTCACGTGGACAAGAAGAGGATAAAGAAAACATACGTGCTTGTTCTTGATTGCATATTAAGAAAAGTGAAACACCATTGTAGAACAAGAGGTTAGAGTCCTAGACACTTACTATTCTATCACTTTAAAATCCACATTATTCAGGGTTGTTATCACATAGAAATTACTCTAATTCCAAGATTTATATGAGAAATTTTGATGGTAATGATCTAAAATATGGATATTCCATATGGAAAAATTATTTGATCTACTATAAGTGCCATCTTTACAAAATGTGACTATTTCATTATTGTATTAAAAACTTAATAACTTCTTGTTGTGCTAATGGATTTGTGATCATAAAAGGACTATGTTTTCTATTGGTCTATTCTTAAGAATGAATTAATAGATTATGGAGATATTAAGAACAACACCCTTTTTATCCAATTGATAAATCTAGGGACGACCAGTTACAGAGCACATTGAAAATTTTAGAATGTTTCATGTTAGAGTGAAGAAAAATCTAGAAGTGGATCTCTTTATGGGTAGTTTAAAGAACATTCTTGAACATGAGGTACATCTTTTTTAGTCTCAATCACTAGAGAATGTTTTTATTATGGAAATAAAATTTGAAAGTAGAAATGTCGCTTTAGAAGGGTTTCCCCTAACACCTATAGACAGAGCCATGTTACCACTCCTAATATCAATCCACTTATAGGAAATATAAGACAAAACACCAACCATATCTTGTCATCATTTCTATGGAATCAATACTCTCAAAATATAGAAGGATATAGGGGTATAAAAAGGGGTATCTAGTGAATATAGGGGTTTCTTTTACTGCAAATATGTATTGGGAGGGGTGTTCTTGGGAGATATTTACCAATATCTAGTGATATTAGGGGTATTCTTTAATATCCCACCAAAGAAGGCCCTATGTCACAGGTTTGCTAGAGTCAATACCCCATGATTAGGAACCTGTGCACATTCTTAAGAACACTAGCTTGCTTAGAAATGTATGCATGTTCTTAAGGTTGTGTGCATGCTCTAGGAACGTGTACCCATTCCTATAGGGAGCTTTTTTTTTTCAATTCCCTAGTTTATTTGAGTGAACAAATTTGGGAGGAAAGGGTGTTGAGAGATAGACAAATCAAATTTGGGAGGAAAGAGTGTTGAGAGATGGACAAATCACTACTAGATTTCATTGACATGGTCTTCAATTCATTCCAAGTAAGTATTTTGATGAAATTTGAATTTCCATTCATAATTTGTTTAAATGATAAAAAAATATTTTTATTTTTATTTTTATTGTAGCATACATAATTAATGTCAAACATGGAGAAAACTCAAACCTAGCATCGCCAGAGGAAACAAAAACATGAAAATATCTTAGATACAAATTGGAGAGACACCAAAAAAGAGCCTTGTGGAGGCACAAAAGCAATTGCACTGGCCAATCCTCCAACTTGCTAAGAATTTAAGTATTTGAAATCATCAACTTGGTTGCTTGGGTACGAATTTGTAAAAACCATTATGATGTTTATGAGACAAAGAGTTCATTTTTTTTTAGTCTAAGAGAATTCATCCTTACTTTGAATATTTGAAAAAGGTCTCTACAAATTCCTTTGCTATTGATATCTTTTTACATGTAAAGCCAAAGAATAACTATGGAAGTTCCTAGATGCATGAAACATTTCAATTGGTTAATACCCCTAGTTGTTGGTTTGAACAACAAAAGAGGCTCTAGAAGGACCACTTTTGGAAAAGTGAGGAGAAGCATTGAAGAATACAAGATTTCATCTCATTGACATTGGTGGTGGCTTTTGGAAAAGTGTGGAGAAGCATTGAAGAATACAAGATTTCATCTCATTGACATTGGTGGTGCTTTTTCAGAGTTGTTTTGATGGAAGAATGAGACAAAGATGACAAATATAAAAAGAAAATCTGTTTCGTGTGATTGTTCTCAATACTGATGTTAGGCCTCAGCTTGAGCTGATCATTGATGACGGAAAAAAGGGGTAACCCGAGTCTTACGCAGTATACAGAGACTGTGATTCTCAATCAGGTCATGGAGAATGTGAAACTGAAGGCAGATAATAGGGATGTTTTCTATGCTCCTATTTTCCAAAATGGGGTATGTTTGAATTGAAATCTAGAGCAGAAATCAATGATGAACATCTATGTTATGATGGGACATGAGTCATTATCCACTCAATTGGTTCACGTTACAAAAGTTACTACTTCAATATTGTGATGACATATATCATTGAAGCTGATAAGGTTCAAAGGAAATCC
>ML778244.1:439445-505009 GCA_009831015.1 Picea engelmannii | reverse complement strand
TGTCTTGAAGATGAGATTGTTTCCTTTGAAAACTTGAAAAATGTTGAGAAAATTAACAAGACAACAAGTGACAATCTCAGATCTGCAGAAGATGACGAGGACAACCTACCATTGTCAGATTTGCAGGGACTGTTTAATCTTCAGCTAGAAAACGAGAATCATGATCAAGAATGTGTTGAATCTGCAACACATGTTATGGGCAGCCCACATTTTTCAGACTTGCAGACAAAGGCAAATTGCAGCACTTGTGAAGAGAGTGATGGTGGCGAGGAACTGAACAGTCTAGATAAACAGTCTATTGTACATGTTTCTCCAACAGATCTCGAGCAGCCTGCATTCAACAATGTGATTAGTAAAGGTAGTTTTCAGTATCTCTTCAATTTACAGTTGGAGCAGCAGTCCAAAGAGGTATTCCTTGACGTTTTTAATGACCCTATCRCTGATTATTTAGAATTTATGAACARCATAAATGTCAAAATATTTCCTTTAGAAGAAGGATGGTTCTATCATCTTTTTAAAATGCATTTCTGCATTCTGGGCATTCCTTTACTTTTTGGGTCTAGATCAAGGAAGTTATCAGTAAATCATCTCCTGACATGGCTTCATTGGAAGCATGACTTCACTTAATAAGAGCCAGTACTGTTAGTTTAGATGTAGGAGTAGACAGAAAAATAAGCTCTTCATACGAGCAGTTAGATCTTTTTCAGTTTTGTTCAGTTCATGAATAAGCAAAGACACATTGAGTGTTGATGGAATTGCATTTTTAGAGGTAAAGTTCATTGCACCAGCAATATCTGCACGCAGTGACCTTCCCCTGCTTGCTTGGCTTCCTGCACATGAAGAATCCATAGTTTTATTATCAGAAAAGACAGTTCAAAATTTCCCAACTCTGCAGAAAGTCTTGGTGTCAAAACAAATGTTCAAACAATGGAATTACAAATTCTGAGAAAACAATGTGGCTACTGCTGATGTTGTTTTGTTTTTGCACTGAGTTTCTTCATCTTTTGACAAGGATTCAGAGGAAAGTGTGGAGGTCGATCAACCTTTTGTAAGTTCACTTGCATTCTAATATTCCTAAAGAATATAGGTATTTTTCCGCTCTTCTATTTGATCAATGGCAGGTTATTGTGGATAAGAAACCGGCTCTGCACCACAAATTCCATTGTTGAGGCCCGAGATTTTGTAGATAGGGGTGATCTATCAAGAACACAATTAATTTTAGGCATAAGGAGGGTTGTTGTGTAAGGATCTCCTGCAGCACAGGTGGGAGACCAACTTTGTAGAGTGCTTAAGTCTGAGTTGACAGAGAGCTGCGACATGGGAATACTCTGATGATAGCTTAAGCACAGATTGTGACTACAAGACATCCAAATGGTAGGCATGCTACTGCGTTCACAGACAATGTTCCCTAAACCTCAAGCTGCTGTGTCAAGGACGCTGCTCCCTTCAAGGTCTTTCCCATTGCTAAAGCAAGAACCCTCCATTGGATAGAAGGTTTTCCATATCATTTCTTGTAGAGTCACATGGGCACTGCTCTTTTGATACTCTATTATTGTGTCCATATTTTGGATAATGTTATTGACACAATCTACATATGCCATGCAATGGATAAAGACACAGGGGATGTGTCTAGATCAGAGGTTCATGATGTCTATGTCAAGCTTCCAGTTTCACGAAATGAGGCCTCTGTTCTTGCCATGCACCAACCCTGAAACAGAAAAAACATGCTCTGTAGTTTAGCAGTATCATGGTTACTTTGTGGACCACATTTTATGAGGCCAGAGGCATATCTGATGACTGCATTTGTGACTGCAAGTTTCTCTTTAGCAGTCCCAGCTTATGATTATCAGGAGATTGGGGTGCTGGTGGAAAATGTGAGAGCTAGACAAGAAAAGATTGCCTTGTGGACCAGGACCGCCACCCATGAAGCTGCCCAGATGTAAATTGTATACACAGTGGCCGTGGTCATGCTCCTTCGTTGCACCAGGAGGATCGTATGCCTAGCATCACCGTCTAGTTTTGCACGCTCGTGTTAGAAGCAATGAAAAACAACAGACCAGTGGCAGCAAATGGTGGGACGACGTGGTTCCGCATCTTTTTGCCGTTCGACGCGCAAAGATTGTGAGGATTGTTATATATGCTCTGGATTTGATCGGATTTGCTGATGAGGAGGACGCGTGCAGTCAAATTTGCATGAACAGATGACAGATAGAAGAGAAAACATCCGAAATTCTTCATACAGGACAGTTGAGTCATGGATTTTGCTTAACCTCCACCTTAGTTAATGGGATATCACCTATATTCTCTGTGGGTTGAGATTTCATCAATATTTGAATTCCAATTCTGGCTGGTAGTTGTTGAGTTTGTTTTTAACTGTGTCTTCCACTTGTATCCATAATACACACCATATAATGGATGGAGTGGCAGAATGTGAAATCCGATTGAAAAATCTGCAGGAAACTATTGCAAATCGTAAGAAGTAAGGTTCGTATTAATGCATTGGTATCCAAAGCACAAAAGGTTCCAGATGAAGGCTGGACAATGCAGGATGGAACTCCTTGGCCTGGAAACAACGTGCGGGACCATCCGGGAATGATTCAGGTATTTTTGGGTCATAGTGGTGGGCACGATACTGATGGGAATGAGTTGCCTCGCCTGGTCTATGTTTCACGTGAAAAGAGACCTGGATTCGATCACCATAAGAAGGCTGGTTCTATGAATGCTTTGGTGCGAGTGTCAGCGGTTTTGACAAATGCTCCATATCTTTTAAATGTGGATTGTGATCATTATATAAACAACAGTAAAGCAATTCGTGAAGCAATACGTTTCATGATGGATCACACATTGGGAAAGAAGGTATGCTATGTGCATTTTCCTCAGAGGTCTAATAGTATTGATCTGCATGATAGATATGCCAATCGCAATATTGTGTTCTTTGATATAAACATGAAAGGTCTGGATGGTATCCAGGGACCTATATATGTTGGTACTGGTTGTGTTTCCAGAAGACAAGCTCTCTATGGATACGATGCACCCGCAAAGGAGAAGGCCCCTACAAGGGCATGCAATTGCCTTCCAAAGTGGTGCTGCTGTGGATGTTCTCTGTCACGGAAGAAAAACAGGAAAACAAAACCAAAGCAATTGCATAAAAGAAGGTTGCCATTGCAGAGAAGGAAGCAACTTATGCACAGAGATATGCTGCGATAATGGAACGAGATGCTGCATTCGCAGCTCTAGAGAATGCAAGGGATGAAAGAAACCCTGGATGGCAGGCTTACAAAGCTCAATTAGCACAAATGGGGTGGAAGTTGGGAAAAATTGTGAAAACAACTCTGCTAAGTCTTGTGTTGTTTATAACCCTTCTATGCCAATACCTTATTGTTCGTGTACTGGGGAAAATCAACCATGTTACAGATGGGAAATGGAGGTTGGCAGTCAGCCTGTTGTACTACATGATGTCAATGTACCCATTACCTATGAATCCTAATAAGAAAGGCTATCGATTTCCAGGTCGAAAAATGAGTACAGGTGCATTCCAGAAGCTATTGGTAAAGATTTCATTACAGGGCATTGATGTGACTAAGCCAATCAATTTGAAAGAACACTGGGAAAAACATGGAACAAATAGGTATGTTACTATAAGGACGAGCTTATCAAGCTTAGAAATAGTTTTCTGGAGCCATTGATTCTTCAATCTTCATATTGTTACAGCCAGACCATTTCTACATTGATGATTGATATGTTAGCTTTTGTAGAGTGGAAACATTAGTATCATAAGCAGGAAGGGAATTTTCTTCTAACGTGAGTGGAAAGAGTTTGAGATCACAAACCTAATGCTGATGATGTTCCCGTGAAAAGGTTTAGACCACAAACCTAATGGCTAGTTCCTATGCAGAAAGCATCTGATAACATTTATATTTTATATAACTGTTGCCCCTATATGACGTGTTAGATATATTAATATATCATGTCATCATGCCCTTATTTTCCATATAGGTTCTGAACTATACTCAATGTCTTTGAAGAGTCAGGGAGAGAAAAGGTCTCCGACTGGATCGATAATTTTTGAATCTGAGAATAACTGTACAGATGAACTTTCTATTGTGTTGGGGTTGATGGTATGTAAGGAGGCAGTGAGAACAATTTTCTTATAAAATTATTTCTAGATAACACTAGGATTGAGCTTCCTCATCAGATAGCTAAACTGTCTTCAGGTCTCAACTTTGCATATGATGATAAAAGAGCACAAAGGTCATTTGAATGGGTTCAACACTTGGCAGGCATTGACCTTTTGCCCGAAGCTCCTCCATTTCTTACTGATAACATATCTGGAATAGACGAAGCTGCAAAAGGCGCATCAACTTTGGCGGGGCTGAACATATATAGATAACTACATCAGTGCTTTGTTTTTGTTGAATACCATATCTGCATTTGGCTGTGGCTTACTGGCATCTGGGGTTGGCATTGGCTACTAGATCTATGGATTTACAAATATCTGTTACCATTCATTTTATCCTCCTTTTGCATATGTAACTTTTCTTGCAGGTATTTTCCAGGAAGAAGACTTACACTTGAAGGATGTCTACTATTCTAAGCTGAAGGATTTTATGGGAAACTGTTGCAATAGAGTGCAAGACTGGGTTGCACACATTGGCCATCTAATGAGCAACATGAGAAGTGAAGCCTGAGTAGCTTCACATGTTAGGGAAATAGATCAATCAGTCGTCAAGAAATTTAAGTGCAGAACAGAGAAGAGGGATATTCTTTTTGCACAGGTAATCGAGATTCATCAAGTTTTGATTTTTGGGTAAGTTTATGTTTTCGGTGGTTTAGGCGAGCCCGTGTGTGTGCTCATTAACCACCGAAAAGGCTGAATGACTCCATGTCCCAATACTAAAAGGCACAAGGTCTACTAGGTCCTTGGACACCTCACAGGGAGGTATCCATCCCAGTTGGAGCCAGATGTTAGCACCCAAAAACGCACCGGCATTTTTGAAGGAAAGATGCCTAATATTGCAGGGAAAATTTGACTTGCTTATCGATCTCCAAATACAGATATGAAAGCACCGTTGGAAATTTCAGGATTTGTAGATGTCGATCGACTATTTAAACATGCAAAACGGACTCTCCATGACTGAGAAATTCGATTTTGAAAAAATCTGCACTTTCACCAGCCCAGAAGGCAGAATTTTGACTAGTTAGCTGTGGAAAGTAGCGACTTTCAACAGCGCAGGAGCAGATTTTTCAGGCAAGTGCGCTGTTGAAAGCTGTCATGGCCAGAATAGCCAAATTTTCGCCCAGATCAAGAATTTTTGGGTTTGAATGGTTTGAATCCTTCTTCAATAAGTTGTTTATGAATTATCAAATCAAAATCTGAAGGCCATTCTTGGAGATGAAAGTCAAAAGGGCATTTTTTGACTAGATTTAGTGATTTTCAAGGGAAAAATGATAGGAATTTTTGGCACACATCATCAAATTCGAATTCCACTTTCAAAGGAACACATCAAAGAGCCTTGGAAGGCTAGGCTACACTTCATCAACTTTCAATCAATGTTTGAAGACCAAAAGATAGAGGTTGACCTCATCTTGAGGATCTCTCCTTATCTTTTGTGAATTAGTTTTGACTTTCTATTTTTAGAGTATCAGATCCATTGTTTTAGGATCTGAAACTGATTGTAAGAGGCTATAAAGCCAAAGACATTTGGAGCTCTAAGGGGTCAGTTCTGGATACAGGAATCCTCTATTGTACTCAGACTTTTTAATGCTAATACAGATCACAGGTTCCTTTCAATTTTGATTGTCAGTTTTCCATCATTCTTTCTGTACTATTATCTGTGTTGTCAAGCTTTGAATGGCTGTTATCCCATTGTTTAGTTCATAGCCTGATAATTAGTTTCTTGATTGTCTCTTAGACCCTACATTGTACTGGTTTAGCTACAATTTGTTCTTCACCCATTTAAAAGTTATCTGCCGATTAATCAATCTTTGAGAGCACTGGTTTATTTGTTTACCATTTCGAATGTCTGAATTCCATACTTGAATTGAGTTATCCCATTGATCCATTCATTTCTTAAGTTACCAAGCACCTTTGGTCTACAACCACAAAGTGTTTCTTGGAGTGATAACATATCCCACTTGAAAGGAAATGCATTTAATGCACAAAATCAATAAACCTTGTAAAGGGGACTTGCAAATTATCTAAAGAAAATAAAGAGAAAGGAAATTATAGAGCTTGGAAAGAGGTTGCACCCCAAACTAAAGGTAACTCAAGGATGGATTGCACCCTCCACAAAGACACCCATGTAAATGAGACCTTATGGGATCGTTGCATGTCAATGATTCCATGCCCAAAAGTCTCTCCCTCATCCACAACACATTCATTACATGGCCTAGATTGGGTTCACCCGAGAAACACTGCTCTACTTGGGAAATTGGCTTACCCAATAAGACTTTTTGATAACCCTCTCACATCTAAATTTTGTAAATCGCATAATGTCTTTGAGCATGTGTGTACTTGTTTGTGTGGCTCTTGTATTAAGATTGATTTAGTTGGCATGATTCATATGAATTGTGGACCCTTAGAGAGCATACTTTGTTTGTCTTCGCATGATCTTTCTTGGTGACATCATTAGTGGAGGTACTAATGTACTTTGGATCTCCACAGGGGTGTGAAAGCCCATTGGTTCGATTATGTGCCACATTGATTAGAGAGCATTGATGATGAGCATTGCACATTTAGAGGACGACATTCCTCATGAGAGAGGCTTGGGAAGATGAACCAAAGATGATGTCTTGCACTTTTTGACATCTTACACCATTTTTTCTGGACTAGTGGGATGAAGTGGCACCATTGGAGATGATTCTCTAGCCTTTGGAGGCTATCTCACCTAATGGCCATCGTTGAAGAAGATGTTGGGGACTTAATTAAGTTTATTTTGTTATTTTTAATCATTATTTAACATATGTGGACAAAAATCAAATAAATGGGGCAAAAGTCAATGTAAGGACATAATGTCTCATTTAGAATTAAGGAATTGGTTGTAAATTGAATCAACCTAAGAGTCCTTTTAGAATTAAGGCTTTGGTTGTAAATTGAATCAAACTAAGACTTGGGGGAGGGGGGAAGGGGGTGATGCTAGCCCCATCCAACCCAAATTTCCAATTTTTTTTAATTATTATTAAATTTTAGCTTATATATATATGTTTTTATTTTTTTTTAATTTAGTTTTATTCTTTTAATTTTTGAATTTTAGTTTTAGTTTTTATATTTTAATTTGTTTTTTTTTTTTTAAATTTAGTTTGTTTTTTAACTTTCAAATTTTAGTTTTAATTTATATATATTAATTTGTTTATTTATTTATTTATTTTTAATTTACTTAGTTTATGTTTTAATTTTTTTTTAAATGATTGTATTTAATTTTTATATTTTAATTTTTTGTGTTAAAAATTGTATTTTATTTTATTTTTTAAATTTATTTTATTTTAAATTTAATTGTACATTTTTTTATGTGTTGAAAAAAAAATGTTTTCAAGGTTGTTTTCTCACATTTTTATGTTTTTTTTTTTAAATGGTAATTTTTATTTTTTTTTCCTCAAAAAATTTATATTTTACTCTTTTTTATTTTTTATTATAAAATCATAATTTGCAATTTTTTTCCCTATAAAAAAGAATTTGCTTGTGATCTAGATTTATGAGCGGAACAAAATGAAACACAAATCTATAAAAAAAAAATTGTTTGTTAATTTGTTCGGACCTGCTGGTTGCGGGATTAACCTATGGCTTGAGAAACTATGACTCATGGGCATCTAAGTTGTCAAAATCACCCGGTGATCGCACCTGGCCTGAGCCACACCAACCCTTAACATGGTTGGATTTTTTGTCCCCGCAGGTTTCAAACCGGTGACTTTAACAACACAGAGTAACTTAACAACACACGTCGTCACCGACTATCCTACACCTCGGGGACTCACAAATCTATAACATTAACACATATATACATAGAACAATAACAAAGATACAATGAAACTTAACTTTTATTTAATAAATAAATATGCTAAAACTGTAAAATGCAGAATGAAAACAATCTTACTCGAATGGTGGTAGCTAATCTCTGAGAAGAGATGTGACAACTACATGCATTCGTTTGAGCACCTCACAATGTGGCCTTGAGGCCCTTTTAGCATCAAGAAGTAAACAAAAAATCCTAGACATCCAAAAACCTAACCCTAGGAGATGAAGTGCCAAAAGTCATGTGGGCACCGATGGGGTAAGTTGGTACATCAACTTCCCGGGGATGTAAATTTTGCATACGATCTCTGTTTTAGGTGCACGATAGCTCGTTGGAAATATCTTTCTGAGGAATGCACATTACTTTGTCGCGCTCTAACTCCACCTACAATGTGAATGTGGCAGACCTAAAAAATGTTGTTTAAGGCCTCAAAATGACTCAAAAAGTTTAAGATCCGAAAAGCTAGAAAAAAACTTCCAAGATGAAAACTATAACTGCCAAGATGAAAGTTGTATGTGAGACAATTGGAAGAGGTGGGTGGCCGCCAATATCCACCTGGATCAACTTAGGGTTATTTTTTTCCCAATTTAATTATTTTCTTCATGTAAATTATTAAAAAAAATAAAATTAATTGATAAATAAATTATCAAGTTATAATTCTTTTATTTTTAGGAGTCGATTTTCAATGTTTTATTTGTGGTGTTGCTAGTGGTCAAGGCCACAGTTTCAAATAGGTCATAGTTTTAACTCTGAGAAAAAAAGTGGTGCTACTAGTAGCATCACTTTTTGATTCGAGGGTCAATTTCAGGGTTCTATCCATAATGCTCATAATTTCAAGTCCACAATTTAAAAAAAGTCACAATTTTGACCACCTAAAAAAAAGGGTGCTACCGGTAGCACCACTTTTTGATTTGGGTGTCGATTTTTGTGTTTTTTACCCCAAAATATGACATTTTTGGGCTAGATTTCTCAGTTTGAGGTCACAATTCTCGTTAAGTTGGTAACTTTGTTTCTCATCTAGTGACCAAAGGAGGGATAGTTTAAAAAACCTTACCATGTACTTTGTCCATCCCCCCAAGGTCATCAGGGAAGCATCCCTTGTGGTGAAATCATTCATCTCTAAAATGAGAGGAGTAATTCTAAGGTGACAATGGTTCTTACTATGAGTTGTGTTACACTAGTGGTGCTTGTGGTTGGATTTTCCCAAGTGAAATTTAATGAGATAAAATTTTGGTATCATTGTTGGGGAGGATTTTGAATCATTTCTTATCCCTTAATGACACTTGGCAAGCCTTTCCCAAATACTTTATCCAAAGATTGTTTGACGAATCCATCGAGGAAAGTTACCCTTGACTTTTGATGAGATTCACATAAGTTCATCCGACGAATCCACTGATGTATCATGGAAGCATATTTATATCCAAATGAATGCTCGCTAGGGTGGTGGGATGATATCACAAAGTTTGATGGTGATCCATATTCAACTATTTCACATGTTATCAAATTTAACGAATATATTGGTGAGCATGATATAATCTAGGATGATGTTTTGACACACTTATTCTTATTATATTTAGATGAGAAATAAAGGAATTTGTTCAGGCATTCTTGCATCCCAAAGGGCATATCTTCTACAACCATTTTTATCTGAGAATTCCTCAAGCATTGTGGGATGAAATCCCTATAATTTAAAGATATTATTAAGCATTGTGGGATAAAATCCCAAAAATTTGAAGATATTATTCAAGACCTTGAAGATGCCTTTCAGAGAGAAGAACTTCCATTAGAATTGATTGAAAATTTGAGAGAAGTTTCTTCCTTGAAACTTTTTGAAAATGATGAAGATATAGTTGAGGAACAAGAAGCTCAGGAAAGTCATAAAAAAGTACAGACCAATGAGAATGATTTGGATGATATCCTTGATGATCAAGTTTTCAAAGACAATATTGAAGAAGATAAAAAATATTGCAGATAATTAGTTGAAACTTGTGATGATGTACACTTCTTGATTGAGTTTATTCTTAAAGATGAGAAAGGTTTGATACCATATTTCTCACCTAGAAAAATAATCCTACTAAATATTTAGCATGGGAACTCGTTGAAGCTTATTATGTAGTGAAATTGTTAGGTGATATTATGATAGAGAAAAATGGTAACAAAAAAATCTCTCCAGACAAGGTCCATTTATACCAAAGAAAATATTAGATATTGACATAGGTGAATAAGAATTACACTACAACAGAACAATAAATTAGCACTGAAATTTAGTGTATTTTACTCCATGAATTGGACACCTTTTCTGGCGCAAAACTGGGCACAATATGGACTTTTTATAATTGTGTCATATTTAGCACCAGATTTAACACCAAAACAATAACGCCAAGAATAGTGCAAGGAATAGTGCCATGAATAACACTAGAATTAGTGTCATGTTTAGTGCTAGGTGTTTCTTCTAGTTTCTCTTCTGATATGCCTTCCAATTTTGCTTCCATTTTTGTGTCTAGTTTGGCTTCTCGTTTTACGTCCAGTTTTTCTTCTGATATGGCTTCAAATTTTGCTTCCACTTTGGCGTTAGGAATAACACCAAGTTTATCACCAGGTGTTGCTTCTATTTTTTCTTTTGATATGCATTCCAATTTTTCTTCCATTATGGCTTCTGGTTTGGCTTCCAGTTTTGCTTATGATATGGCTTCCAATTTTTCTTCCTGTTTGGCTTCTGGTTTGGCTTCCCTTTTTTCTTCTAGTTTGGATTCCAGTTTTGCTTCTAGTTTTTCTTCCGGCGTGGTTTCCATTTTTTCTTCCAATTTGGCTTCCATTGTTGCTTCCTTTCTTGCTTCCAAAAATGCTTCTTGTTTTGCTTACAATTATTAATTTAATATGTTTTATTTCAATTTAATTAGTTAAATATATCATGTCTCTTAAATAACTTTTATGATTATACAATAAGTCATATAAATGTATTTGAAATATTTTATAGGATACCATTTATAAATAATTTTTAGGGAAACAAACATCCGTACAAATTAAAAACATCATTATGCTTATTAAATCTCCATCAAAATAGAATCTACAACATCCAATATATATAAAATAAGAAGATAATTATTATAACATGATCATCATTTATAATTAAAACAGGTGAGTCAAATATCTATAATTCAAGTGAATTTGACAACATCCATCATGAGAAGTAAATCAAAACCATCATACGTAATAAATATGCATCCAAAAATCATCAACCACTTTCAATATATAAAAATTGATGAGTCAATATTGATAATATCATCATTATATATAACTAAAACAAGTGAAATTCAAATATATATGCCTGTAGATCAATATCATGTGAAAATGATACATGTCCAATAGTCGACATAATTCAAAATGATACATCATGTACAAATGATATAAATAAAAATGATAAATTATGTAAGACAAAATGATACAAGTCAATATGATACGTCATGTCCAAACGATATAAGTCCACATGAAACATTTCAAAATGATACAACTCAATAATATGGTACTTGAGGCCGTCAAAATGATACATATGATAGTAACTATGAAAAGAGGCATTATAAAAATATATAAAAAATTATCCATGATGTAGTCCATATGATCATGAATGTCACTCGCCTCAACATCATCATCACCATCGTGATCATGATCATCATGATTTTCATGATCGTCATCTGCATTGGCATCAACATCACTGTCATCATGAGCATCATATTCCATTTCAACATCGAACCCAACATCATGATCTAGATCTATTTGTTGAGGATGATCCAGATCTTCTGGAAGATTCTTTTTATGCAAAAACAAGCATTTAGAATGAAAAGTTATTATTTATTTCATGCAATAATTAATTTCTTAGTTATATATCTAATATTACAACATATGAAATGAAATGATAATCATTCTACATCATATCAAAGTGCACATACGATA
The DNA here is from genome assembly GCA_009831015.1 of Picea engelmannii. Lineage (NCBI taxonomy): Eukaryota > Viridiplantae > Streptophyta > Pinopsida > Pinales > Pinaceae > Picea > Picea engelmannii. The sequence continues at coordinate 493,049 of ML778244.1, read as the reverse complement.
ACAAAATATCAAATAAGTTACAACTAAGATGTCATTCCAATGATGTAAAAAATTCAACAATTCTAATAAACGTTAGTAAAGATCATAAAAAAATTCCATGCTTAGCCTTGCCTTGTATTTCCTTGACATGCCATGCTTAGCCTTGTCTTGTATTTCCTTGACATGCCATGACTTGCATTGCCATTCCTTTCCTTGACATGCCATGCCTTTCCTTTTCTTGACATGCCATGCCTTTCCTTGACATGCCATGCCTAGCCTTGCCATGCCTTTCCTTAACAAGCCATGCCTTGCCATGACATGTCTTGCCTTGCCTTGACATGCCATGCCTTGAATTAATTTGACATTCCATTCCTTTCCTTTCCATGTCATTCCTTTCCTTTACATGGCATGCCTTTCCTTGACATACCTTTCCTTTCCTTGACATACCTTTCATTGACTTGACATGCCATTTCCTTTTCTTGACATGCCATGCCTTTCCTTGCCTTGAAATTCCATGCCTTGATATTCCATGCCTTGTCTTGGCATTCCATTCTTATCCTTTCCATGCCTTTCCTTGACAAGCCATACCTTTCCTTGACATGTCTTCCCTTGCCTTTCCATGATTTTACATACATTGTCATACCTTACAATGAATTTCCTTGCAATGCCTTGCGTTTCCATGCATTCCCTTGCCTTTCCTTTCCTTGACATTCCTTTCCTTTCCTTTCCTTGCCATGTATTTCCTTGATATGCCTTGCATTTCCTTGACATGACTTTCCTTGAAAGACATTTCCTTGAATTGACATGTCTTTGCTTGACACGCCTTGCATTGAAAGAACATGCCTTGCCTTGACATGCCTTTCCCTGCCATGCCTTGTGCCTTGACATGTCTTGCCTTGCCTTGACATTCCATGCTATGCATTTCCATGCCTTGACTTGAAATTTCTTGCCTTGCCTTGAAATTCCATGCTATACCTTGCATTGACATGCCTTACCATGACTTTCCTTGCAATTCCTTGCCTTGACATGCATTCCCTTGCCTTGAATTGCCATGTATTGCCTTGAAATTCCTTGCCATGCCTTGCCTTGCCTTGCCTTGCCTCTCCTTGCCATGCCTTGCCTTGCCTTGCCATGCCTTTCCCTTGCCATGCCTTGCCTTGACAAGCCATGTATTGCTTTTCCTTGCCATGCCTCTCCATGACATGCCTTTCCTTGAATTAACATGCCATGCCATGCCTTGACATTCCTTGCATTTCATTTTCTTTACATGCCTCTCCCTAACATGAATTGCCTTGAATTAACATGACTTTCCTTGAAAAAACCTTCCTTACATTGACATGACTTGCATTGAAATGCCTTGAATTGACATGCCTTGCCTTGACATTCCATGACTTTCCTGCCTTGACATGCCATGCCTAGCTTGGCCATTCATTTCCTTGACAAGCCATGCCTTTCCTTGACAAGCCATGCATTTCCTTGACAAGCCATGCCTTTCCTTGACATGTATTTCCTTTCCTTTCCATGCCTTTCCTTGACAAGCCATGTCTTTCCTTGACATGTCTTTCCTTTCCTTGACATGACATGATTTTCCATGCATTTTCATTAGTTACCATGACTTGCCTTGAAATTCCTTTCCTTTCCATGCATTCCCTTTCCTTTCCTTTCCATGTCTTTCCTTGAAATTCCATGCCTTTCCTTGACATCACTTGCCTTGCCTTGCCTTTCCATGCCTTTCCCTAACATTCCTTGTCTTTCCTTGACATGACTTGAATTGATAGACCTTTACTTGCATTGACATGCCTTACCTTGACATGCCATACCTTTCATTGATGTGCCTTGTCTTGAATGCCATGCCTTTCCTTTCCTTGATATGTATTTTCTTTCCTTTCCATGCCATGATTTTCCATGCATTTTCATGCCTTACCATGATGTTCCCTGCAATTCCTTGCCTTGCCATGCATTCCCTTTCCTTTCCTTTCCATGCCTTGTCTTGACCTGCCATGATTTCTTTGACATTTCTTGCCTCGCCTTGCCTTTCCATGCCTTCCTCTGACATGCCTTTCCTTACCTTGGCATGCCTTTCCTTGAATTGATAGACCTTGCCATGCCTTGCCTTGACAAGCCATTTATTTCCTTTCCTTGACATGCCATGCTATGACTTTCCTTGACATGCCTTTCTTTTCCATGCCTTGCAATGCCTTTCCTTTCCATGCATTCCCTTGCCTTTCCTTGCCATGTATTTCCTTGACATGCCATGCCTTTCCTTGACATCCCTTTCCTTTCCTTACATGCCTTGCCTTTCCTTGACATGCCTTGCCTTTCCTTGACATACCTTGCCTTGCATTGACATTCATTTCCTTGACATGCCATGCATTTCATTGACATGCTTTTCCTTGACATCTCATGCCTTGCATTGACATTCTGTGCCTTGACATGCCATGCCTTGCATTGCATTAACATGCCTTTCTTTGACATGTCTTTCCTTTCCTTTAAAATCCATGCCTTTCCTTTCCTTTCCATGCCATGCCTTGCCTTGACATGCCATGCCTTTCCTTGACATGCCATGCCATGCCTTTCCTTGCCTTGACATGCCATGCCTTTCCTTTCCTTGACATGCCTTTCCTTGCCTTGCATTGACATGTATTTCCTTGACATACCTTGCCTTGAAATTCCTTGGCTTGAAATTCCATGCCTAGCCTTGAAATTCCATGCATTTTCTTGTGTTGACATGCCTTGTTGTTTCTTGACATGCCATTCCTTGCCATGCTCCTTAAATTGACATGCCATACCTTGCCTTGACATTCCCATGCATTTACTTGACATGCCTTGCCTTGAATTGACATGCCATTTCCTTTCATTGATGCCCACGATACCATGTGACCATGATTCCCATGGGACCATGACGCCCATAGGACCATGATGCCCATAATCACCTGACAAAAGGGTCTTGAAAAATGACCCCCTGTGTTAGATTTGCATTGTTCCTTACTGAGAAAAAATATAGTCTTGGAGATCCTCTAACAAAAATTTTTCTAGGCGATGGGATCATAGGAGAGCCGCCCCCCCACCCCCCCACTAGCTAGAATATGGTAAGAGTCTAGTAGAACTAATGATTGGATGATCCAAGGCATAATTTGTGTGTTATGGCAACTTGCAACTCGCTTCCTAAAGCCATTTAGTGAGACAATGAAAATTTGGTTTGTTGGCACAAAATCACAACCCAATGATGTAATTGAGTTCTATAAGATTCAGAAGGTTTGTATGAACAATTACCATGTGACCATGGTGCCCACAATCACCTGACATAGGGGTTGTGAAAAGCGACCCCCTGTGTCGGATTTTCATTGTGCCTCACTGAGCAAAACCTAGTTCCAGGGATCCTCTAACAAACACTTTTCCAGATAATGGATTCAAAATAGAGAGGTCCCCCTAGATGGAATTCGATTCCAGGATCCCAACGGAACTAACGATTTGTCGATCAGAGGCATGATTTTCATGTTATGACGAGTTGCAACTCACCTCCTAAAGCCATTCAGAGAGACAATGAAAATTTGGTCCCGGGGCACAAAATCACAACCGGTGGCGTAAATGAGTTTTGTAAGCTTCTAAAGGTCCATATGGCCAACTCCCATGTGACCACAGTTCCCACAGTCGCCTGTGTTGTAGGAAAATATCCCTGCGGATAGGTAGATCACCTCAAAGAGCTAGACCCTTAACTCTAAGACAGAAAGTGCTTAACGTGGACACTGACTTCCTTTTAGATCTATACAAACTAATGCATGTGGAGGAAGGATAACGGAAGTACCTTTTTATCGACGTTTGTACCTGCACGCTCCGAGTTGAGCTCCAATCTTTTTCCCCTCGATGAGACCTGTAGATAAAACAATAGTACGACCACTTCCTACTCTATTGATATTAGCTTGAAAATAGATCTATCTACTAAAGAGACAAATTCATGTGCGATTGAACATGAATTAGAAAGAAACAGGCCAAGCAAATTATATTAATGAGGACTAAACATTGCTTACAGCCGTAGATGGAATGCAACAGTTCCACCAAGTCCTCCTTCTCTACCCCTTGCTCAAAAGATCCATGATCTGAATGATGACAACTTCATTGATTGCTCCCTATGAGATCATAGGTCTCTTGCTTCCAAAATATCTCTGTTCCAGCACCACTTATGAGATCATAAGTTTGGTGCGATTCTCCTTTTCCATTCCTCTTTCACCATTAGAAAGCTTGCTTATATAGCCTTGGAGAGGCTCAACATCTTGAGATATCCTTGGGGAAGTTGAGGATTTGCCTCCTTCAGTTGAGTATCTGCCCTAAGATCATGGCTAGACTAGGGATTTGAATCCAAATACCTTCCAAGAATGAAAGGATCCTTCCCCCATTCATCTCAACAACTTAACTATTTCCCAGAATAGGTAGCGCTCCCTCAAAAGGACCATCAGAGCATTGTAGCGCTCCCTAGTAGGCTTTAGGGGGGCGCTAGTTCTCTCAAAATCTATAGCGCTCCCTCAAAAGGGCCAGGGGAGATTTATAACGCTCCCAGACAGTGTAAGGGGGAGTGCCAACGCTCCCAAAAGAGGTATAGGGGAGCGCTCTCCTTCAAAAGCTCAGTTTTTGAGGTGCTTTTAGATGGCAAAAGGTTCATGAGCCTACTGACTCATTTCTCCTCTTCCAAATCAAATGTTTGAGGTGTTTCAAGTGTCCTTATCATGTCGTTATAGGCACGACATAGGCATCATGGTAGTATGCTTTGAAACTTGCAACATTTGTGAGAAAAATGCGACACTTGTGACACTTGTAATGACGACACTTGTGACACTATCAAAGTGAGTAATTTTGATGTGTAATAGGACACAGGGGTTGTGAAAGTTTAACCCCTGTGCCAGATTTGTATTGTGCCTCACTGAGAAAAAACCTAGTTCCAGAGATCCTCTTAAAAACACTTTTTAGGACGACAAAATTAGAGGAGAGGGGTCACCCTAGCTGGAATCCGATGCCAGGGGCCCAACATAACTAACAGTTTATTGATCAAAGGCATGATTTTTGTGTTATGGCGAGTTGCAACTCACCTCCTGAGAGAGACAATAACAATTTGGTCCAGGGGCACAAAATGACAACTAAGCGATGTAACTGAGTTTCGTAAGCTTCTGAAGGTCTGTATGGCCAACACCCACATGACCATGGTGCCCACAATATCCCAACATAGGGGTTGTGAAATTTGATCCCCCGTTCCAGATTTTCATTGTGCCTCACTGAGCAAAACCCTAGTTCTGAAGATCCTCTAACAAATACTTTTTTGGGCGATGGAATCATAGGAGAGGGTTCCCTATAGCTAGAATACGATGCCAGGAGCCCAACAAAACTGGGGATTTGTCCATCAAAGGCACGATTTTTGTGTTATGGAAAGTTGCAGCTCAACTCCTGAAGCCATTTAGGGAGACAATGACAATTTGTTCCGAGGGCACAAAATCACAACCGAGTGATGTAACTGAGTTTCATAAGATTCTAAAGGTTCATATGGCCAACACCCACATGACCATGGTTCCCATAATTGCTTGACACAAGGGTTTTGAAAGTTCACCCCTTGTGCCGGATTGGCATTGTGACCTAAAGACTCTTGGGCAACGAGCAACCCTTGATCAGTTAGTTCTATGCAATCGATGGACTTGTTGTAGATTTTAAGAGAAGATATTGTTATCTTAGTGAAATTTAAGAGCATATAGGAATGTTATGTTAGTTTAAGAGTAGATATTGTCCATGGACTTGTTGCATAGTTTTAGTACTTTGCCAAGATTTACATTCCTATCCCTTTACCACTCTCTACATACACAACCACCAACCCTAACCTCTTAAAAATTCAGTTATCTTCCAAATGGTTGCTTTCTACTAGAGAATATGACCCTCTCTTCCAACAGGCTTACAAGCCAACTCCCAAATTAGTGAAATTATTTTGTTGTACTTCATGGAAGCTAAATGGATTTTTTTAATCTTCAACACCAATTTCAAATTATTATTATCTTAGCTAATATTGAGGCCAACCATTAATGGGAGATGAAAAGACCGTATGGTTTAACATAAAACTTCCACGAAACTATTCAAGGAGCTAGTAACCTAGATTTGAATTTCCACAAAGCCTATCTAATCTCGTCAACACCATACAATTCCCATTTTTCTTATCAAACAAAGTGCATAGTGCATAGGTTTGTTGTGCATTCCAATTTGCACAGAATCCATAGAGTTGTTGTGCATGCCAATTTGGCATGCACAACATCCCTATGGATTTTGTGCATGAAAAATTGGCATGCACAACAACCCTATGGATTATGTGCATGCCAAATTCGAATGCATATCAACCAATAGAGTTGTTGTGCATACCAATTTGGCATGCACAACAACCCTATGGATTTTGTGCATGCCAAATTAAGAGGAAGATGATGAATTTTAGTTAATAGGTATTATTATATCCCATAGGAGGTTCAAAAATACAAGAAGTTCTAAAACATTGTTGTTAGGAAAAACAATGGAACAAGAGGGAAATGAGTGCATTTTTTCCATTTGGGACATTACCAAAATTTTCCATGAGATAAAAAATGCATAGAGAGGTAAAATGCAACAATAAAATATCTTAGGAAGCAAACCAGATAAGATAAATGATGTGTTTTACTCTTTGGGTATTTTTCAAGCCCGCAGTGAGTAAACAAATGTATGGAGAGCCAAAACACAATAATTGAGACACTACAATTGTAGATAAGAAGGTGAGAATGATATGTTTTTCCCTTTGGGATTTTTTCATACCCCACCACATGTTAAAATATGCAGAAGCGAGAAAATAACTTTACTAGAGAGGTTGAGAATGTTAATTAGACAAGAAACCAATGTATTTTCCCTTTTGATACATTATTAGACCCAACCAAATATAGAAAAGTGCATCTCTCTATATAAACACATCATCAAAGAGGCCGTGAATGCTTATTAGAGAGTGAATATACAAGTATTAGCTACTAATCTTCCATCAAGCCCTAGGCAAGTCAAAAAATGCACCAACAAGTAGAATGCATCATCGAAGAAGTTGAAACTACACATCAAATGAAAGCAATATGTGTTTTTCTCTCTAAGATGGATAATGTAACATTTTCCTTCCTTGCTGAGATTTGAAGACAAGATATTTTCAAGATATATTACATTGACAATCCCTAATCTTATATGGCCTTCTACATTCTTAGTACCATCTATTCTTTTTATTCATTATATTTCACATATGCATGTTTCACCCATTGAGTGTGTTATTAATTGGTGTAGGTAAGAGAGTTTTTTGAAGATAACACGGAGCACTCATTAATAGTTGGACACAATTTTATCTTAAAATCATGTTCCTCATTCCCAATTACCTATAAATTGACTAGTCACAAGGCATACCCGACGATTGGTTCATAACTCCTATGTATAATATAAAGTTGATTTTTTTTAATAGGGTGGAAAAATACCCTAGAACCATTGAACATTGCTTGTAAATAAATTCGAAATTAAAAATCACATTCCCCATACTTTTTTATCTCCATATTGTTTGCTTGCACTCCTTGTAATAAATTGTGGCCTTGGTTATTAGCTTGTTGACAATATTTATTAGAAATTATCATTGACTGATGATCATTTTTAGGTGATGAATTAAGTATCATTTATCCTACCACAAGAAATTGAAAGTTGTTGGGATGACATGGTGATTTCATAGGAGGGAAAATAATCTCTCATTACTTATATTCATAAAACGTTTCTCCATATTTTTAATCTGTTGCCATTAATGAAGCATGTGTTTTCACCATTAAACTAATTATGTTAGTCTTGTTGTTATGATTTGTTTAGTGAAATATTAGGCATCGAGATAATATATGTCCTTTGTTGCATAAGTATTTTGTTGTCCTATCATTATTTGATGTCACTTACATACGAAGGATCATGTGTAGAAAACTAAATTAAGAAGAGATTCACAAGAGGAATGAAGGAGAGTGTATGCAAGGTCAAAACACTAAGGTAACAACACTCAAGCATAAGGAGAAACAAGAAATTTTGAAACCAAATAATACAAGAGGGATGAAAAGTTCTTTTGTCGAACTCCAGAAGAAAACATTTTATGAACAAGCTACATGCCCAAAGAGGAATGTAGTAAGGTAGATGACAAACCATACTCCTAGCCTAGAAACAAAGACACATACACCAATATTCCCAAGAAAATGTAAACCAAGACTGAATTGATAATCAAATTCACCTTACATTACATGTCACCTTCAAGAATTACATGTCACCTTTTCAGATTGTGTGCATGCCAAATTAGCTTGCACACCAACTAATAGGTATGCTATGCATGCCAATTTGGCATGCACGTAATCCATAGGGCTACTGTGAATGCCAAACTGGCATGCACAACAACCCTATTGGTTGGTGTGCATTCTAATTTGGAATGCACATAATCCATAGGGTTTTTGCATCCCTATGAATTTTCTGCATGCCAAATTGACATGAACAACAAACCTATTGGATGATGTGGATGCTAATTTGGCATGCAAAAAATCCATAGGGCTGTTGTGTATGCCAATTTGGCATGAAAAAAATACATATGGATGACGTGCATGCCAATTTGGCATGGAAAAAATCCATAGGGCTGCTATGCATGCTAATCCCCAAGCCTTGATTGTTATCTTATTGAATTCTATATAATTTTCTTTCAATTCTCTAGGATATTTTTCTATAGATTTCCTTCGTCTTGAACAATATAGAACCTCCTGTAAGATCCTTAAGGAATTTTCCTACAAAATTATATCTCTCTGTAAATAAATCTTCAAAATCATCTAAAAGATTATTTCCTACATAATTAAACCCTTTCTMTCTAGAGACATGTCATGYGAACAATTCAGATTCATAAATGGTAAACAAGTTCATGATGCCATTGAGATAGCATGAGAATCTCTCCACCTTATGAAATATAAAAAACTCCAAACCCTTGCACTCAAAATAAATCTTTCTAAATCTTTTGATCATGTCAAATAACACAATATCTAAGGTTTACTCTTATCCACTTCAACTTTCATCCTCATCTCATTTCCTAGATTGTAGAATTCTTCTCCATGGTTGAATTTGTTGTCCTAATAAATGGCTCCACTTCTCCCTTTTTCAAACTTTCCCAAAAATTATATAAAGGATTCCCTCTTTCCCCTCTGTTACTCCTTCTAAATAGACAATGTTAGAAAAAAAATAACCAGGGAGAAAGAGGTGGGAAACATTACAGGTATCAAGGTAGTTAAATATATATTCATCTCTCGTATCATAATTGCATATCCTTAAAGAGTAATCCTAATGGACCCATTAAGAATGGAATATCTAGTAATATAGAATGGGACACATGTTAAAGACAAGAAAACAATAAAATGGATCAAAGGATGAATAAAATACTTCGGGAGAAAAAAAAAACCAATGGTTAATAAATGTAGACATAGGATTGAAATAGTAGAGAAATCACTCTTGTATCATGAGAATAATTTTTACAAAATCTACTAAATCATGTTTTGATTATTGAGTCTTGTTTGTGCACGTGTTTGATATTCTTGATCTTATTAAAAACAATGTTTTTATTGTTTGCACACGTAGGGTGTTATTCCATCACCTTGCAAACATTTTTCATTCAAAGAGTACATAGAAATCCATCGTTACATCAACAAGAGCACATTATTCTAATTCCACCACTATAAAAAAAAATTGGGTCTTGCTTGAGTACATAGTTGTATAGGCGGATTATAAAATATCCTTTTCAACTCTTTGGATGCATACCATAGTTGTCAAGATGTTGGCCACCCTTTCAATATTCTATAATTTTTCTTAACTTATCATTGAAATATGATGGTTATGAGAGATTCTAGAATATTTGTTTATTATATGCAAGATATGGTTTATTTTTGAGTTCAAATCTTTGATTCTTCTCAATCATTTCTCATCTTTAAGAATTTATGTTATTCTACTTTTCAAAGGAAGTACTTGTCATAGTTTTCATGTTAGGGAACCTTGTCCTGAAATCATCATGCAACGGTTGTGGGACTACATCATATTTATATGGAAGCAACTATAAACATATGACCCTATGCATAGCTTATAGAAAATATATGGAAGAGACTAAAGAAACTTGCTTTGAGTTTGGACTCCCAGTCACACATTTAATTCATGGAAAGTGTAACATCCCGCTCTGGCACACTGAGCGAACATATTCCTTGAGGACACTTTCTCTCAAGTGATCCAGATTATTATGCTATTAAAACATTTGATTTTGATTATGAGGCATTATGGGTTGATGACATGTTGTACTGCATTGACATAGACAGGTGCTATTGACTCAGTTTTACTGAGTGTGCAGGATTTTGGACCTCGAGGATGCAGAGGCATCGATGGAACCCTAGGGAGTGTACCATTGGGGTTTGATTGTTTTTGCTATGATATTAGCGCATCTGATTAGATGATATGATATGGATATATTCTGACATGATTTGTTGATGATGAAGGCTGACAATATCTTTTCGACCAGACTCACATATGGAGTAAATGGGTCATGCATGACTACCAGAGATGTTGAGGGAGAGGTGTGAAAACAACCCTGCCACAGCCTACTAGCACTCCTGTCGTGGCTCGAACTGTAGGTTAATGATTACCTAGTTCGAAAAGACCCACGATGCTATGACAGCAGACTACGACAGTCGCTCACGATGATTCTAAGGGGCATGCAATAAGGCAGGGGCCTTATTCCTTAGAGGCCCTTAGTCTCCCACAAGTTCACCTGGCGGAGTATTGACTCCAGGGGTTATTGATGTCTACCAAGCTAGTCAAGAGGCGAGTGGCACCCTTGGAGCACGTGGTGCATCCTGAAGGGCACGTCGCACAAGAAAAATGAAAAGTGGCGAGTGGCACCCTTGGAGCACGTAGTGCATCCTGAAGGGCACATCGCACAAGGGAACATATGAGGCAAGTGGCACCCTTGGAGCACCTAGTGCATCCTGAAGGGCACGTCGCATTGTTGATGATAGAGGAATGAACCTAGATGGCCTTAGGATGAATAATGTGTTAAGTATCCTTAAAACAAATTCCCTAATTAAATGTCGCCCAATATGAAAATTTAAGGTTAAAGTCTAAACAATGCTAGTGGTCAAATTTTATCTCTCTATAAAAAAATAATAATAATAAAAATAAAAACCAGATGAATAATAAATATGACCTTCATAAAATCTTGTAACATGAAGGGAGTAAGAAATTAATTGTTTCAAAAAAAATCTGTTGGATTAAATTTTTTAAAAAAAGGGGGGAATTAATTGTTCTATTACTTTGATAATTTAAAATATACTAATTAAATAAGAAAAGGGAAAAAGGGGTTAATTTCCACACCTTCCTTTTTGAACTCTAAGTAAAAAGGGGAAAGAGGGAAAAATCTAAAATATGGGAAACTAGGAAAAGAGGTAAACATAAAAAGGGAAAAAGGGGAACTTAAGGGAAAAAGCGGAAAGTCAAAATTAGTGAAGAATCTACCATTTAAGAGCTTTCTAATTTAAACTGAATTAGCAATTTAATAATAGGGAAAGCCTTTAAAACTTGTAAGGGAATATGGGGACACCTAGGAGTGATTCTAGGAGTAACTCTAGATGGGTGAGGGAAATAAAGATAACTAATTAATTAAAGGAGTTAATTTTTGGAGAAATGAAGGGGATGGGTGACACTTGTATGGGGAGGAAATTTTAGGAATTTAATTATAAAAACTTAACTAAAAGAGAATTTTTGGAAAGAAGGAACCACAAAACTCTAAATAATGAAGGGAGGTGATGAAGGTAAGGAGATCTTTTGTTTGCGTAATGTTATGCTACAGAAATATCTACTTGAGCTGGGAGCTAGTCGAAATCTCTAGATAGTGAGTGTGTGGCCCCTTTGTGGCGTGGGCGACTAAGGGGGAAGAAGAGTATCCCTAGCATTGGCTGGGATGTATCGGTGAAGTCTCGACGATCGGTGAGCGGGAGTTGCACAGAGCGCGTGGGACATCATTCGAAGTGAGTGATTAGGCAATGGTACGCTCTCTTCATTTTTGTATGGTAGAATGTATCAGGACTTATGATTGGATCTACTTATTTAATGAAAAAGTAAAATGATGTTTTTTTTAAATTGGTGGCTGAAACTTTCCTTAGCTTAGTTCGATGGTTGTTGACTCCCATGACCTTCATTTTCTCGCATGTCTTGACCACCTGGCTGTGATTGATTGTGTCCTACGTGGTTTCTTAGCTTTCTTCCCTAGCTCGCCAGTCCTCGCCTGAGTAGTCGGCCAGGAGCTTGATCTACGGTCATTGCCTTAGCGTTAAAAGACCTATGGATCTCAACGCCCTGCTTTTCTGTGCGAGGATGATGAGCGAAGTATGAACCTGTTAGCCGGATACCCTTGATGTTTGTCCCTGGCTAATTGTGGATTCCGCCATCTTGCACCGACCTCTGCGTATGGAATTATTGAGTCCATGTTGGTTGTCCCTGCGATCATTTCAATGGCTTATCCCATTGGACCCTTGCGCCCCCTTACCTTTGGCTGCATTGGATTGTTATGCTGGTGTTGTAAGAATTTAATTTTAGCCTGCAAATTTTTATTAATATCCTGAAAATGAAAAGATTAACTCACTCTGCATTTTTACATATTGGTATCCTAGTAAGGCAAAGAATTTAATTTTAGCCTGCAATTTTTATTGATATCCTGACAATGAAAAAATTAAATCTCATTCTGCAATTTTTACATATTGGTATCATGGTAGTGGACGAACGATTAAATTCCGATCTGTCTTCTCCTTACATCTTACTGATAGTCGTTTTATTCCTTTATTTCATGGAATGTTGTACAACGATTGCTTTTATATTATTGACCCCAATGTAATCCCCTTTCTGGTGCGTTTTGCCATATTCGGTATCCAGGCAATCGAAAAACATTTTAAATTCCATGTCTGCGTTTTTTTTTATATGGGCATCCTGGTAATGAACAAATAAAAACAAAACGTGTTATTTAACCCTACCATTTATGAATTTGATGGCAAAGTTTTGTTATTTTAAGACTACGTTTGGCCTGTGGTTGTGACTGCGCCTTGCCCTTCGTAGCACTGTCGATTTGCCTTTTTTAAGACTGAAAATGTTTCCTATTAAAACAACATGTGGTCGCTGGCTGGGACTGCGTTTGCCCTTGTTATTCACTGGGCATTGCCATCTTTAAGGATTGAATTCGTGGCTGGTGCTTAACTGGCAAATTGCCCAGCTTGTGAAATTTGCTTCGATTTTTAAAATTGCTGGGCGACTTGCCATTTACCTCTGCGTCTTCCCCACTCCCTCACGAGCTACCCCGTTCGTTGATGAACCCCCCATTGCCAGCCGCTTCCTTACCTTTCCTTGGCAGCGAGTTGTGCTTGTAAATTCGTATGGCGTATTCACCGGCGCTATCCATGGCAGAGATTGGGCGACTGTGGTGTATCTGCCTTTATTACTGCTGTGATTTTAATTCACCCCTGCCAGCGGATTTGGTGGCTGCATGGACAGGTGGGCTGGATATTAAGTTATCGCAGTCTAATGCAAGTTGAGCCTGTAAATCTTTCCTGCTACCTAAGTTTTATTAATACTCTAATGATTTATGTACACTTAGAAGTTCTCTAAGGTTCGGTTCCCATTTTGGATTGAATTTAGACGCTGTGTATTGTTGTTTTATTGTGTTGACGGTTATAGATTTATTTTATTTATTCATTAACACACCTTGTATGGTTGTTTATATTTTAATTTACATATTAATTAGCATGGTTTTAGTATGTGCTGCTTTGTTTTTTGTGCCAAAAGAATGTGCTGATAGAACGGTGGAAATAGCCTTTTTGTAAGCCTTCCTTCCCCAAATAGGGTGCTTCATGATATGAATCCCAGGAACAACAAGCAAGAATTAATTAAAGTGCATGAAACAACCTACCCTTGTTTTCACATATATATAAGAGAGAAGGCGGACCTCCGCCTCTCCTCAATACTGATGAATCTCATGCTCCGTGAGTTAGACACTTTTTCCCTATCCGTGTGTGAAAAGAGAAGGCTGAAGTATGATCATTATGCCGATGATTGTACTTTGGCATTCAGGCGAATTCAGATTGTGTGGCGCGGGATACACTTTCCCAATTTTGATCTTACTCAATCTAAACTTCTACTATGATATCAATGATCCCTTACTCATAATATCCTTGCCATTCCTGCTAGTAGTAGTTGCGTAGCTTTGCAGTTTGGGAACTCAACGTACATATTGGGATATCACTATCTAAGGCATGCATATAATTCTATTAAAGTAGTTAGAGTAATTTAATAATAACTACATGGTTGAGATCCAACCCCTTTAACGATGACCCTTTTTCCAACAATCACCTAATGAATGGATCAAACTTGAATAGGTAATGTGAATAATAACCTTAGATCAAGTCCTTGTGTACTCAAGGTTTAAGGGATATATCATCTTCACATATGTTGATTATTTAGGATTTGCCATTTAGGACAACTTTGTCTTTTAGATATAGAAGCAATGTATGATCACTTTTTAAAGGATGAGTAGTGCACTTACTTTAATAGACGCGTACCATGCGCACAAGCATGTTGTTTGTTGAATTATGTTTAGTTCACCCTGGATAATGTTTAGGTCCTTGATAACCTTACAATAGTTTACCTTCACGCCTAGACCTCTTACTAATCCTTAGGGCTTCTTGGATGCCATCAAATCATTTTTGGATTGCGCATCTGTGAGCGTTGTATTCATGCATCTTGATGACGCGATGCTTGGGGGGGGGCATAGGTGTAGTCTTCCTGTCAGTTATGTTGTCCTTTAGCATGTCAGATTTATCCCAAGACCCTTGTCCAGTTAGGTTATGCTACACCAGGGTCATTGACACGTCTATTGCTTGGGCACAACATGATTCCTGATGAAGGAATCATGGCACGCCCTATTGGATAGCTGCGAACGAGAACTTGGATGGAGCGGTGCGTTCTGTGTGAGTGTTGTCAAGCATTGCCAGTTGGTTATAGCATTGGGATGAATGCCTTCAAGCGTTGGGTTCACGTTCCTAGAGGCTCTAGTCCTTGTTGTCTAGGTCATTGTGTCGGGATGGGGATGTTGTCCCTTAGCTTGTAGGCGTGATCGTGTTGTGTCGGGGGGTAGACGTTCCTCCTTATTGTTCTATGCATGTTTCGCCCCGTTGCCCTTATCCCTGTGTGTGGAGTCTTATATGTAGTTTCCTGTTCTACGGGTGTGGTGCCCGCTATTAGCTATGTTGTCTAGTTGTAGTCGTCGTTGTTCTCCTGTTTCAAATTTTTTTTTTTTGCACTTCTGCCTCACTGGTAGTCGTAACGATTGGGGCCTTTAGATATGGTATTAGAGCGGGTTCAACCCTGCGACTGTGGATCACCAAGCTTTCCACTGCACTAAACCCGTGAGTATTAACCCTTGCATTAAGTAAAAACCTTAACGTGTCCTCGTGGAGATCGCATTTAGAGGGCGCTCCTGAAGGCCCACAACGCGCAATAGCTAGTACCGTTAGCATCCTCTGAGATCTCGAGAGAGATGATTTCTAGCGTCCACGAGTGTCACGGATGGTGGTGTCATCGAATCAGAGTTGTAGAGCAAGGCATGTGCTTCACACTTCGTGTTTATGACCTCCGGCATGAAGGTTCACATGGTGGTTTGTAATGTCCCCATTTTGGGACATTACAACTTTATAGAGTGTCATGCCTACCAGAGTAGCCAAATAGGGGTGACAGAGAGTTCGAGAAACATTGAGGGGTTTTAATGGGCCCGACTTGCATCGTTCATCATCAGGATCCATTCCGCACAACTTGGTTTTGGTTTCGTTGCATTCCGACGATTTCCGTAATTTTGAGTTATTATGGGTCATATCTTAATTAATTTCATTAAGAAGGTCATAATGGGCATATTACTTGGAGAAACCTCTTAGTGTAATATCTCATCGGAATCGGGAAGAAGATCACTACAGGATAAGATGATGAGAAGTGACTTTTAGTGGCTGGAGAAGCCATAAGGATGGATAAATCACTTTTTAGAGGGAAAAAGATTGATTAATTAATTAATTAAGTGATTTAATCAAGGAATAATAAAATAAAGTAAAAGTCACTTGGAGGGAAAAGGTTAACAACAAATTAGGGTTTTGGAAAGCTATAAGAGAAGAGTCAGAGACCTAATTCATCATTATGCAGATTATGACTTGTCATTGAGGAGAAGACGCGCATCTTAGGAGAGATAGTTTAGTGGATTCTAGGAGGAAGACACTAGTGGCTAATTTCAGTGTTGAGAGACACACCCTAGTCACCGGGAATATCATTGAGGTCTTCCATCATTCTTTAGCAACAGTTACATAGTGTTTAGCAGCAAGGGCGCATTAATCCAGAGTGAGGGTGCAACTTCTGAGAGGGTTTTTGGTCGACTTATCCCATCCAGGGAGAATTCTAAGATTTCCCTCCTACCCATTTGAGAGGAGGGAAAGGCGCATCTTTTGCCTAGCTCCTCATTAGATTCTGACGGAGGAATCAACTGGGACACATTTTCCAGACTTGGACATGTGGTACTTTTGGCAGGCACATTTGGGGTTCCAGAGCTAGCATCAAACTAGATTCAGGGAAACCCTTCCGATCCATTTCCCAGTAGACCAAGGTGGTCGTTTTGAAACATATCTCGCCCGATTCCAACAATGGAATCACTAGGAGGCATTTTTCCAAAAGAAGAGGGGCACATTCTCCCAAGGGTATCCATCCGAGGTCCAGAATCATCAACAGAGGGGTTCGATAGATACCAGTACTGAGGACTAGAGCAGGGCACATCATTTGGGATAGTTTCCAGGCCATTCTAATAAGTATAGCTCCCAGGGAGAACTTTCCAGACTTCTAGCAGTTACCGTCAAAGCTGCCATAGTTCCAGCGCATCCGTTGATTCCGTAGTGCTCCCATATTCTGGGTATTATGTTTTAGTTTCTTAATTGTATTCCTGATAAGATCTTTTGTCTATTGATCTAGTCAAGTATTGTCAGTTTATTCAGCTGCATTCAACCATTTTGTAATCCACAGAGATATCATAATACAAACTTTGCAGTCCTTTGTTGCATTTATTATTTGTATGATCATTTATATGTTGTAAACCATTAATCCTACACACATATTAGTAGCGTTTCCTAGACTAGCCAAGTTAGGAACATTACAGTGGTATCAGAGCTGGTTTTCCTGCCAGCCTAAGGGGAAAATAAGATAAGGATCTAGATACATCATTACCAGTGATTGGATTGACATGAGCACAGATGGAGCCTACACCCATTAGATGCAGGGAGAGTTGCTACAGTTGCAAAGTGCCTTGGATTCCAAATCACAGATGTAGGGGTAAAGGGAAGGTGCACATTGTTTAGGTGCACTATGACAATGAGGATGAGGAGATGCATGTGAATGCAACCATATATGCCTATTTGGAGTAGTCCGATAAGGCTAGTGAATCTTGCACATTTGAGGGACAGCTGTATGGACAGGATGATAGCGCATATCCTTCATCTTCCCCATCAGGTAATGTTGAGGATTCAACACTTCAGCATAGTGGTGACACTTGTGAGGATTCATATGTGTTGGCACTTAGACATGATGAGATTAGGAGGTTGGATGACCTACCGGTGGGTGTAGACATGGCTTCCAGGAAGTCATGTATGGATAATGATGAGCTTCCTATGATGAGTGAGCCACATTTTTCATCTTCTCAGTCACCTATGCTAGCCACGACACATGAGGATATCAGTGGCATTCCATATATGGTAGAGGATCCTTGTGTGAGGATTGTACACAAGGAACATATGCAACTGCATACCTAGGAGGAGAGGTATGGCTTGGAGATAGTCGACCTTACACATACCTATCAGTATGAGGAGAGTGAATCTCCACTCTTGGAGATTCCATTGATGGACCAGGTTGTGGAGACAGACAACTTGTTGGGACACTTACTCCCAGGATCGATCTACAATGATGAGGATGAACTCCTTATTGGTCAAAATGACCATAACACGTGTCTAGACACATCTGTATGGGATCCAGGTGCATATGATATTAGTAGGGTGAGTGCATAGGAGGATACATATGCCCATATAGGATATGGTGCGATTCAGATAGGGATCGCAGTTGGTGATGGCGTGCAGTGGCATATAGGAGGACTTAGTAGAATAGGGGACAATGGGCAGTTCAGTGCCTTATATTCTGAGGAGTGTGTTGTTGGGGATTCGATTGTTGACACTAGCAGTGAGAGGCATGAGGTAGCACCTCAATGAGATTGTGACCAGGAGTCACGACACTTGGCAGGACAATTGAGAGTCAATGAGGACATGATCATGGCAGCCACTAGATGCATTGATGATACACATGCATTGGTGGCAGGTTATTGTTGGAGGGCCTCGATGGCACAAGATAGTTCAGATGGGGGACTTGTCATTGATGACTTCCATACACTCAGGGAGAGAGTGATTGTGATGAGGGCCGACTACCAACAATTGTTGAGGGAGAGGGATTACCTATTGGAGGTTGGCGAGATGTATCACAGGGAACTGAGGGAGCAAAAGGTTGGTGTGGACCGACTCACTCATGAATTGGTGAGCATACAAATATTCTTGGAAGGAACACAAACAACCCTTCAAGAATTAGAGTCCAGATGAGAGGAGCTCCTTGAGGAAATTAGATAAATATCCACTACATCTATTTCAGCAGAGAGTCAGATATACCCCTCAACCACATTGCGAGAGGATGTTGGTGGTTTAACAATGGAGCACCAATTGAGGGAGGAGCATGAGGAGTACTCAGGATCATTGATGAGTATGGAGAGATATGATCCAGAGATACATGAGGATGTCCATAGGTCACAGGGACCACCCTTCATGAGGGGTGTTGAGACAATTGATCACACATGTACACATGGGGATTCCAGAGCCAGGGGCAGTTATGAGGACACTTCCATTTGCGTTCCAGGATTGGTTGACCGTCATGCAGAGGATGATCTTGTAGTACGCCCAGAATCCAGGATGTTGCAGGTGTATACATGAGATCACATGAGTATGCAGGGGCACACAATGATGAGTGGTAGTTCACAGAGAGACAGATTTGTACAGTGGGATTCATGGGGACACACTAGATTGCAAGGAGGAGATGTAGTTAGTAGAGCATGGAGATTCCTCTCCCTTGCAGCAGCATACAGATCTAGGAGATCACCTTCACCGCAACAACAGTTGCATGAGTGATGATGGATGGAGAATGATTGACCCACAGTTGGTGGAGATACCTATTGTTGTACCCAATGGTTGGTGTTCAGTGATGAGTACAGGCGATTATTTACCATGGGTGTCGATGGACGAGATTTTGGTTAAGTCCTTGGATTTGACTAAAGCATATGATACTTTCCAGTCTTATAGTTGGTTGTAGATATTTATGATATCCTTTCTAAATACTTTCATCATTGACAATAGCACAGGGGGAGCTAGACAGTGGCAGGGGACATGGAGAGTTGGTAGGTCGAGACCACCTAATAGGAGTGTCTTGATTGCATACATCAGGATAGGGGTGGATCATCAGGGGCATACAGTTGAGGCCCTCGGCGTGATAGAGAGTATCCTAGGACATGGGACAAAGAATATCTCAGAGGTTGCTATATACTCAGACTCTCATTGGGATGATGGTGGAGTGCTTTTGACAGTTACCAGTAGGGCACATCAACAGTTAATGGGGATTGGAAGTGATGAACTTCCAAATTTGACATGGGATCCGAGAGTCCATTGGGTCAATAGTTTGTTTCATCTTCTGAGGATCCAGGAGTGGAGGATCCAATATGGATACTTTGAGCAGACAATCATGATCAGAGTAGAGCAGCATCATCATGATGGTCCCTGTCAGAGACTAGCATGGGACCCTGGGATTACAGGGTTGGGCATTTCATTGAATGATGGAGATGGGCAAACGTTTGCAAGGGGGAGTCACTTTGATTTTCCATTGAGTTTTAGTATTGGGGAGAGAACGTCACTAGCTGGTGATTCGTTGAGGTCTTGTAGCACCTCACTATGGCAACACCATGTTCAGTTGGTGGGGGTCGTGTTGATTTTGGCATGGTCTGGTAGGAGAGACCCATTTCAGGTTGAGGTCATGTGTTATTTTCAGGAGACTCATGGTGTTGATATGTTACAAAACTATATGCCACAGGGCATTACAGTTCACATCTTGATATGGGATCCAAAGATTGGAGTGCTTGGTAGTTCAGTGTTTGATGGAGTTGAGTTTTGAGTAGAGTTGTTGCTTGGGGAATTGACTAAGATTCTTTGGACATTGATCATTCTACTCATCAGGAGCATGTGGGTGTCATGCGTGATGAGCACTTGGAGAGGCCACATCTTGAGGGGATTCTAACTTGTGTCACACAGGTGGATATGGGACCCCGGTATCATATGTAGTTGGATTCAGTGATTGCTTGAGGACAAGCAATATTTTGGCTGGGAGGACTGTAATGTCCCCATTTTGGGACATTATAACTTTATAGAGTGTCATGCCTACCAGAGTAGCCAGATAGGGGTGAAAGAGAGTTCAAGAGATATTGAGGGGTTTTATTGGGCCCGACTTGCATCATTCATCATCAAGATCCATTCCGCATAGCTTGGTTTTGGTTTCGTTTCATTCCGATGATTTCCGTAATTTTGAGTTATTATGGGTCATATCTTAATTAATTTCATTAAGAAGGTCATAATGGGCATATTACTTGGAGAAACCTCTTAGTGTAATATCTCATCGGAATCAGGAAGAAGAGCACTATAGGATAAGATGATGAGAAGTGACTTTCAGTGGCCGGAGAAGCCATAAGGATGGATAAATAACTTTTTAGAGGTAAAAAGATTAATTAATTAATTAATTAAGTGATTTAATCAAGGAATAATAAAATAAAGTAAAATTCACTTGGAGGGAAAAGGTTAACAACAAATTAGGGTTTTGGCAATGAATTAGGGTTTTGGAAAGCTATAAGAGAAGAGTCAGTGACCTAATTCATCATTATGCAGATTATGACTTGTCATTGAGGAGAAGAGGCACATCTCAGGAGAGATAGTTTAGTGGATTCCAGGAGGAAGACACTAGTGGTTGATTTCAGTGTTGAGAGACACACCCTAGTCACCGGGAAGATCATTCAGGTCTTCCATCATTCTTTAGCAACATTTACACAGTGTTCAATAGCAAGGGCACATTCATCCAGAGTGAGGGTGCAACTTCTGAGAGGGTTTTTGGTCAACTTATCCCATCTAGGGAGAATTCTAAGATTTCCCTCCTACTCATTTAAGAGGAGGGAAAGGTGCATATTTTCCCTAGTTCCTCATCAGATTTTGACGGAGGAATCAATTGGGACGCATTTTCCAGACTTAGACGTGTGGTACTTTTGGTAGGCACATTTGGGGTTCCATAGCTAGCATCAAACTAGATTCAGGGAAACCCTTATGACCCATTTCCCAGTAGACCAAGGTGGTCGTTTTGAGACATATCTCATCCGATTTCAATGGTGGAATCACTAGAAGGAATTTTGCCAAAAGAAGAGGGGCACATTCCCCCAAGGGTATCCATCCGGGGTCTAGAATCATCAACATAGGGGTTCGACAGATACCAGTACTGAGGACTAGAGCAGAGCACATCATTTGGGATAGTTTCCAGGCCATTCCGAGAAGTATAACACCCAGGGCGAACTTTCCAGACTTCCAGCAATTACCGTCAGAGCTGCCATAGTCCCAACGCATCCATTGATTCTGCAGTGCTCCCATATTCTGGGTATTATCTTTTAGTTGATTAATTGTATTCCAGATAAGATCTTTTGTCTATTGATCTAGTCGAGTATTATCAGTTTATTCAGCCACATTCAACCATTTTGTAATCCACAGAGATATCAAAATACAAACTTTGCAGTCCTTTGTCGCATTTATTATTTGTATGATCATGTATATGTTGTAAACCATTGATCCTACACACACATTAGCAATGTTTCCAAGACTAGCCAAGTCAGGAACATTACATGGTCTTTTGACTGAAGGGGAGCACCCTTTTTTGTGGAAGACGCTCCTGCCCCTTTTGAACTTGGTCATTAGAGATGTGTCATGGGAGCTATTCAAGGGATGGTTCCAGGAGAGGTATGTTTCTAAGGAATTCGTTGAGCGTCAACTCAATGAGTTCGATGCCTTGTGACGAGGTAGCCACATGGTGCTTGAGTATGAGGCCCATTTTAGAGTTTCTTTGATATGCTCCGCACCAAGTTACCCAGAAATGTAAGGTCAAGAAGTTCGAGTTTGTCCTTATTGTTAGAATTCATCTTCGACTTCGGGTACTAGGAGTGCTGGACTAATGAAGGGGTGTTGGATGTGTGGGGAGCCACACTACCAGCGTGACTGCCCTGTGGAGAGGACTAGAGCATCGAGATCAGCTGGACCCATTACCATGGGAGATATGAGCAAGGCCCATGGGATTCATGTAGTGGTGAATAACCGCCAGGTAGAGCATCAATCGACTGTGCTCAAGATGACAGGTACCGTCACTGACTAGACCCTTAGTATTTTGATAGATCCCGGTGCTACTGAGAGTTTCATTTCTGGTGTAGCGCTAAAAAAGATTAAGGTAAAGGAAGTCGAATAGGATGAGTTTAGCTTCGTAGATATGGCCTCGGAAGCCAAACAAAAGGTTGGAGGAAAGGTTATGGGATGTATCCTTAACCTGGAAGAGTTGGTCACCAGGGCCAACCTGTACGTCATGATCTTACAATCTTATGACATCGTGATTGGTATGGACTGGTTGGAATCACATGAGGCGATACTCAACTCCAAGATGAAACAATTGAGCTTGGTCGATGATGAGGGACAAAGACATGTGATTGTGGGACGGAACCAGGGAGTTTCCCTGAGGATCAACTCTTCCTTGCAGCTATGGAGGAGCATGCGCAAGGGGTGCAAGATTTATGCGATCCTTGCATTAAACGAGAAGGGAGTAGTGGAGGGTTTAGAACACCTTCCAGTGGTGAGAGAGTTTGTGGATGTATTTTCGGAGGAGTTACCTGGTATGCCACTAGAGAGGGAATTGGAGTTTACTATAGACCTAAAACCGGGAACTGAACTGATATCTAGAACGCCTTATCGAATGTCAACCCCAGAGTTACATGAGTTGAGAATGAAACTGAAGGAATTGCTGGACTTGGGACTGATACATCTTAGTGTGTCACCGTGGGGTGCACCTATTATTTTCATACGAAAGAAAGATGGGTCATAGAGGCTCTGCATTGACTACCATCAATTGAACAAGGCCACGATCAAGAACCAATATCCATTGCCGAGGATTGATGATATGTTCGATCAAATGAAAGGCACGACGATGTTCTCCAAGATAGATTTTCGATTAGGGTATCACCAGTTACGGATCAAGGAGGATGATGTCCCTAAGAATTCCTTTAAGACGAGGTTTGAACATTATGAGTTTACTGTTTTACCGTTTGGACTGACAAACTCCCTAGGGGTATTTATGAGTTTGATGAATGGGGTGTTCCGTGAGTACTTGGACAAGTTTGTTCAAGTATTCATTGTCGATATTTTGATTTACTCTCAGACAATGTTGGAGCATGACGAGAACTTGCGCTTGGTACGACAGTGTCTGCGAGAGCACAAATTGTATGGGAAGTTGTCCAAATGCTCATTTTATCAATCGAAGATTCACTACTTAGGGCATGTCATCTCCGACAAAGGAATCACTATGGATCCAGCAAAGGTCGAGGCTATTATGGAATGGTCGGCGCCGATGAATGTCTCGGAAGTGTGTAGCTTCATGGGTATAGCAGGATACTATCGACGGTTCATCCAAGGATTTTTGAAGATAGAAAATCCGATCACGAAATTGTAGGAGAAAAATAAAAAGTTTGTTTAGATCGAGTAATCCGCGGAAGCATTTTGGAGGCTCAAGGAGTTGTTGACAACAACACTGATACTAAGGTTCCCTGACATGGATGCAAACCTCTTGGTATGCATT
Organism: Picea engelmannii; assembly: GCA_009831015.1. Lineage (NCBI taxonomy): Eukaryota > Viridiplantae > Streptophyta > Pinopsida > Pinales > Pinaceae > Picea > Picea engelmannii. Next base: position 468,947 of record ML778244.1, on the reverse strand, counting down.
GACGCATCCAAGGAAGGCTTAGGCAGGGTCTTGATGCAAGACAGACGAATGATCGCTTACATTTCGAGGAAAACTGAGAAGGCATGAGGAGAACTACGTGACGCATGATTTGGAGTTGTTAGCCATTGTTTATGTCTTGAAGGTTTGGAGACACTACCTTGTTGGATGAAAATTTGAACTAAAGATTGACCATTGTGAACTACAACACATCTTTACGCAAAGCAACCTGAACGCGTGACAACGGCGTTGGTCGGAATTTATTAGCGAGTACGAATTTGAGATTACTTACATAAAAGGAATAGTGAACCGAGTGGCTGACGCATTCAGTTGGAGACCGCACATCTTTTTGGTGTTGCCTCTTCAGATGAATCTACGTGAAAATATTCTAACTTTACAGCGTGTTGATGACTAGTACAAGGGGTTGAGGGTTTTATCGGACAAAACATAGTGATGGTACCAATATTTGAAGGATTTTCCTTGATAGAGATAGATTATTGAGGTTTAAAAATTGGATCTATGTACCGCCAAACGACGAGTTGAGGATGTTGATCCTGAGCGAGGCTCATAGAGAAGTTTACATGGCTCACCCAGGAGTCAGGAAGATGAGTGCATACCTTAAACCCTTATTCTTCTGGAAGGGAATGAAGGTAGACATAGTCAACTACATGGATAGATGTCTAGAATGTCAACAGATAAAGGATGAACATAGACACCCAGCTAGATTACTACAACCACACGCTATTCCGGAATTGAAATGGGAGGTTATTTTGATGGATTTTATTGTTGGATTGCCACTGACAGCAAGGAGACATGACTCAATTTTCATAGTAGTAGACACTCTTACAAAGAGTGCTCACTTTATTCCTGTGCGTACGACGTATCAGGCACCTGACATAGCTAAAATTTTCATCAGTGATATTGTCAAGCTGCATGGCATGCCTAAGAGGATTATATCCGATCGAGGATTGGTGTTTACTGGATGATTTTGGACGATTTTCCAAGAGACCTTGGGAACCCAACTTAACTTTAGTATTACATATCACCCAGAGACTGACGGGTAGACCAAACGAACGAACCAGACCTTGGAGGACATGTTGTGCATGTATGTGATGGACCAACAAAGGCATTGGGAAGAAATCTTTCCACTGGTGGAGTTCGCTTACAACAACAGTTATCAGAGCACCATTAAGATGGCACCTTTCGATTTTCTCTACGGGCGATCATGTCGGACGCCTTTGAGTTGGGATCAGCTTGAGGATAGGGTCCTGGTGGGACCAGAAGCGATCCAAGAAATGGAAGAGAAAATGCAAACAGTAAGACGAAGGATCTAGGAAGCACAGGATCGACAGAAGAGTTATGTCGATGTGCATCATGTCGACCATAGTTACGATGTGGCAATCGAGTATTCTTGTGGTTGAAACTACATAAGAGTTCGATCCAGTTGGGAAAAGGGGCTAAACTATCTCCTAGGTTTGTGGTAACCTACGATATTGTGGAAAAGAGAGGCCCGTGGCCTATTGACTAGACTTGCCTAATTCTTGAGGCATTTCGCTCAATGTATTTCTCGTCTCCGTTTGAGACATTTTGTTTAGTGATCCTACACATGGTTTAACTTGAGCACTTGGCAGGTGTCAGATGAGGGGGCACTCACGCCTGAGCCGATTCACATATTGGATCATCGTATTCAACAACTACGGTGTTGAACGGTAGAGAAGGTCAAGGTCTAGTGGGACAACTATAGTCTACACTCGACGACCTGGGAGGACACATATGATATGCGCTAGCAGTTTCCATTTTTTGATAGATAGGGTTATAATACTGTGATACACTTTATTTGTCATTTATACCGTGAAAATTCAGGATGAAGTTTAGACCAAGAGGGGGTGTATGTAACATCCCTCTCTGGCACATTGAGCAAACATATTCTTTGAGGACACTTGCTCGCAAGTGATCCAGATTATTATGCTATTAAAACATTTGATTTTGATTATGATGCGTTATGGGTTGATGACATGTTGTACTGCATTGACATAGATAGGTTCTATTGACTCATTTTTACTGAGTGTGAAGGATTTTGGACCTCGAGGATGCATAAGCATCGATGGAACCCCTTGGACTCTGGATCGAGTCAGGGAGTGTACCATTGGGGTTTGATTGTTTTTTCTATGATATTAACACATCTGATTAGATGATATGATATGGATATATTCTGACATGATTTGTTGATGATGTAGGCTAACGATAGCTTGCCGACCAGAATCACATATGGAGTAAAGGGGTCATGCACGACTACCAGAGATGTTGAGGGAGAGGTGTGACAACAACCCTGCCACAACCCACTAGCACTCTCGCCGTGACTCGAACTGTAGGTTAACAATTACCTAGTTCGAGAGGACCCACGATGCTGTGAGGGCAGACTGTGATAGTTGCTCATGATGATTCTAAGGGGCACGCAATAAGGCGGGGGCTTTATTCCTTAGAGGCCCTTAGTCTCCCACAATTTCACTTGGTGGAGTATTGAATCTAGGGGTTATTGATGTCTACCAAGTCAGTCAAGAGGCGAGTGGCACCCTTGGAGCACATGGTGCGTCCTGAAGGGCACGTCGCACAAGAAAAATGGAAAGTGGTGAGGGGCACCCTTGGAGCACGTAGTGCATCCTGAAGGGCACATGGCGCAAGGGAATAGATGAGGCGAGTGACACCCTTGGAGCACCTAGTGCGTCCTGAAGGGCACGTCACATTGTTGATGATAGAGGAATGAACCTAGATGGTCTTAGGATGAATAACATGTTAAGTATCCTTAAAACAAATTCCCTAATTAAATGTTGCCCAATACGAAAATTTAAGGTTTAAGTCTAAACTATGCTAGTGGTCAAATTTTATCTCTCTATAAAATAAGAATAATAAAAATAAAAACCACATGAATAACAAATATGACCTTCGTAAAACTTGTAACATGAAGGGAGTAAAAAATTAATTGTTTCAAAAAAAATCAGTTGGATTAAAATTAAAAAAAAACAGGAATTAATTGTTCTATTACTTTGATAATTTAAAATATACTAATTAAATAAGAAAAGGGAAAAAGGGGTTAATTTCCACACCTACCTTTTTGAGTTCTAAGTAAAAAGGGGAAAGAGGGAAAAATTTAAAATATTGGGAAACTAGGAAAAGAGGTAAACATAAAAAGGGAAAAAGGGGAACTTTAGGGAAAAAGAGGAAAGTCAAACTTAGTGAAGAATTTACCATTTAAGATCTTTCTAATTTAAACTAAATTAGCAATTTAATAATAGAGAAAGCCTTTAAAACTTGTAAGGGAATTTGGGGACACCTAGGAGTGATTCTAGGAGTAACTCTAGGTGGGTGAGGGAATTAAAGATAATTAATTAATTAAAGAAGTTAGTTTTTGGAGGAATGGAGGGGATGGGTGACACTTGTACGGGGAGGAAATTTTAGGAATTTAATTATAAAAACTTAACAAAAAGATAATTTTTGGAAAGAAGGAACCACAAAACTCTATATAATGAAGGGAGGTGATGAAGGTAAGAGGATATTCTGTTTGTGTAATGTTACGCTGCAGAAACATCTACTTGGTTGACTTAACTTGTGGGAGTTGGGATACCCAGCTTGGTGAGGAGTGGTAGCTCGGCCTTGCGAGGCAAGCTGGGAGCTAGTAAAAATCTCTGGATAGTGCGTGTGTGGCCCTTTTGCAGCTCGGGGGGCTAAGGGGGAAGAAGAGTATCCCTAGCATTGGCTGGGAGGTACCGGTGAAGTCTCGATGGTCGGTGAGCAAGAGTTGCACGGAGCATGTGGAACGTCATTCCAAGTGGGCGATCAGGCAACGATACGCTCTCTTCAGTTTTGTATGGTAGAATGTATTATGACTTATGATTGGATCTACTTATTTAATGGAAAAGTAAAATTATGTTTTTTTTAAATTGGTGGCTGAAACTTTCCTTAGCTTAGCTCGATGGTTGTTGACTCCCATGGCCTTCGTTTTCTCATATGTCTTGACCACCTGGCTATGATTGATTGTGTCCTACATGGTTTCTTAGCTTTCGTCCCTATCTCGCCAGTCCTCACCTGAGCAGTCAACAAGGAGCCTGATCTACGGTCATCGCCTTAGCGTTAAAAGACCTATGGATCTCAATGCCCTTCTTTTCTGTGCAAAGATGATGACTGAAGGAGGAACTTGTTAGCCAACTACCCTTGATGTTTGTCCTTGAATAATTGTGGATTCCGCCATCTGGCATCGACCTCTGCGTATGGAATTCTTGAGTCCATGTTGGTTGTCCCTACGATCATTTCAATGACTTATCCCATTGGACCCTTGCGTTCCCTTACCTTTGGCTGCGTTGGATTGTTATCCTGGTGTTGTAAGAATTTAATTTTAGCCTGCAAATTTTTATTAATATCCTGAAAATGAAAAGATTAACTCTCACTCTGCATTTTTACATATTGGCATCCTGGTAGGGCAAAGAATTTAATTTTAGCCTGCAATTTTTATTGATGTCCTGACAATGAAAATATTAAATCTCATTTTGCAATTTTTACATATTGGTATCATGGCAGTGGACGAACGATTAAATTTTAAATTCTCTGTCTGCATTTTTTTTATATGGGCATCCTGGCAATGAATAAAAAAAAACAAAACGTGTTTTTTAACCCTGCCATTTATGAATTTGATGGAAAAGTTTTTGTTATTTTAAGACTACGTTTGGCCTCTGATTGTGACTGCGCCTTGCCCTTCGTAGCGTTGTCAATTTGCCCTTTTTAAGACTGCAAACATTGCCTTTTAAAACAACATGTGGTCATTGGTTAGGACTACGTTTGCCCTTGTTATTCACTGGGTGTTGCCGTCTTTAAGGATTGAATTTGTGGCTGGTGCTTAGCTGGCAAATTGCCCAACTTGTGAAATTTGCTTCAATTTTTAAAATTGTTGGGCAACTTGCCATTTACCTCTGCGTCTTCCCACTCCCTCACAAGATACCCCGTTTTTTGATGAACCCCCCATTTCCAGCTGCTTCCTTACCTTTCCTTGGTAGCGAGTTGTGCCTGTAAATTCGTATGGTGTATTCATCGGTGCTATCCATGGCAGAGATTGGGCGACTGTGTTGTATCTTCCATTATTACTGCTACGATTTTAATTCACCCCTGCCAGTGGATTTGGTGGCTGCGTGGACATCTGGGATGGATATTAAGTTATCGCAGTCGCATGCAATTTGACCCTGTAAATATTTCCTGCTACCTAAGTTTTATTAATACTCTAATGATTTATGTACACTTAGAAGTTCTCTAAGGTTCGGTTCCCATTTTGGATTGAATTTAGTCGTTGTGTATTGTTGTTTTATTGTGTTGACGGTTATAGATTTATTTTATTTATTCATTAACACACCTTGTATGGTTGTTTATATTTTAGTTTACATATTAATTCGCATGGTTTTAGTATGTGCTTCTTTGTTTTTTTGTGTCAAAAGAATGTGTTGATAGAACGGTAGAAATAACCTTTTTGTAAGCCTTCCTTCCCCAAATAGGGTGCTCCATGATATGAATCTCAAGAACAACAAGCAATAATTAATTAAAGTGCATGAAACAACCTACCCTTGTTTTCACATATATATAAGAGAGAAGGCGGACCTCCGCCTCTCCTCAATAATGATGAATCTCGTGCTCCATGAGTTAGACACTTTTGCCCTGTCCGTGTGTGAAAAGAGAAGGCTGAAGTATGATTGTTATGCCGATGATTGTACTTTGGCATTTGGGCGAATTCAGATTGCGTGGTGCAGGATACACTTTCCCAATTTAGGTCTTACTCAATCTAAACTTCTACTATGATATCAATGATCCCTTACTCATAATATCCTTTCCATTCCTGCTAGTAGTAGTTGCGTAGCTTTGCAGTTTGGGAACTCAACGTACATATTGGGATATCACTATCTAAGGCATGCATATAATTCTATTAAAGTATTTAGGGTAATTTAATAATAACTACATGGTTGATATCCAACCCCTTTAATGATGACCCTTTTTCCAACAATCACCTAATGAATGGATCAAGCTTGAATAGGTAATGTGAATAATAACCTTAGATCAAGTCCTTGTGTACTCAAGGTTTAAGGGATATATCATCTTCACACATGTTGATTATTTAGGACTTGTCATTTAGGACATCTTTTTCTTTTAGATATAGAAGCAACGTATGATCGTTTTTTAAAGGATGAGTAGTGCACTTACTTTAATAGATGTGTACCATGCGGGCAAACATGTCATTTGTTGAGTTGTGTTTAGTTCACCCTGGATAACATTTAGGTCCTTGATAACCTTAAAATAGTTTACCTTCATGCCTAGACCTCTTACTAATCCTTAGGGATTCTTGGATATCATCGAGTCATTTTTGGATTGCGCATCTGTGAGTGTTGTATTCATGCATCTTGACAACCCGATGCTTGGGGAGGGGGGCATAGGCATGGTCTTCCTCTCAGTTATGTTGGCCCTTAGCACGTCAGATTTATCCTGAGACCCTTGTCTAGTTAGGTTATGCTACGAAAGGGTCATCGACGTGTCTATCTCTTGGGCATGACATGATTCCTGATGAAGGAATCATGGTGCACCCTATTGGATAGCTGAGAATGAGAACTTGGATGGAGCAGTGCATTCTGTGTGAGTGTTTTCAAGTGTTTCCAGTTGGTTATAGCGCTGGGATGAACGCCTTCAAGCATTGGGTTCACGTGCCTAGAGGCTCTAGTCCTTGTTGTCTAGGTCATTACATCGGGATGGGGATGATGTCCCTTAGCTTGTAGGCGTGGTCGTGTTGTGTCGGGTGGGTAGACATGTTGGACAATTGAGAGGGGGTAATGAATTAGTTGTCCCCGTGCTTAAACAATTTTATACTTATTTTAAATTTTTTGCAGACACACTTAATGACATTCACAATAGTGCATGGAAGTAAGCAATAACATATTCAACATCAGTCACACACATGTGCTACACAGAGACAGATATTTCCTGAGGAAACCCATATAGGGTAAAACCTATTTTTATTTATATGATAAGTAATATTTACATTCTTTACATTATCATACATATGAGCACCAACTCACAACGAGGCTGCAACCTCAGTTTTTCAAGATGCTACTTGCTGAGAGCACCCACTCTCTGGTTTCTCTAGCACCAACTAGAAGGAAGCACCAACTCCCTGGTTTCTCTAGCACCAACTAGAACGAAGCACCAACTCCCTGGTTTCTCTAGCACCAACTAGAAGGAAGCACCAACTCCCTGGTTTATCTAGCTCCAACTCCCCAAGTGTTCCAGCACCATCAACAACAACAACAACAAAAATAGCAACAACCACACCAACACCATCACCATCAACAACAACAACAACCACAACTCTCTCTTCTTAGTTATGCATTCTTATAGTCTATGTGCCCCTTGTGCATGGAATATTAGTCATTCCTCTGCATGCTCACATCGCGCCAAATTCCTCCACATCTCGAGTGCTTTGCATCATCATCATCATGACTCTTCAACTTCTTTGGTGGTTTTTCCCATGCGTTCAGCATCACTGGGTGCTATGCTGAGATTCCTCAGCCTCTCTAAGAGGAAAGACTCTTTGTCTTCTCTGTTACAGTAGATCTCACCCTCTCTGTTACAGTTACAGGATCCAACGCTCATCCAGCTGTCAATCGCCTCCGCCAATAGTCTTTTTTCTACTGGTAGATCCCTTGAGACTCTTCACCTCCTATGTCAATCACCTTGAAGTCTCTTCGAGTCCTCTGGTAAAACTCATCATTGGTTTTTGGAAGTTACACTGCGACGTGCAACAGTAGCCCTCCGATCTTCTCCAGTTTCATCTGCACCATTGAATGAGCTTCATTAATATTGCATTCATTTCTCATTTCGGCAATTCGACATTCCTATGGTAAAGTCTCTTGCCCCTCCATGTTGCGGTCCCCAAAACTCCAGAAAGGAGCTTATCTCCATTAGGTCCTTCCTCCATGTGACCATAGGCGGTGACCATTGGCTGAGCTAAAATGCGCTGCAAACTTATGATCTTCATTGACCCTGATCGACGGTCTATGATCTCAATGAATCAACGGTCCATATATCATTGTGAATTCACATCTCACTATTCCTTCGATGGAGGTTCTTGTCACTCTAAGTTGTGATAGGCGAGACTCCGAGATGGAGCTCAGATCAACAGTCCTCATTCTTGGTGATCCGACGGTCCTGATATTTTCGTGATCTCGCATCTCGTTGTTTCTTAGATGGATATTTTCGTCACTCCAAGTCGCGATAGGAAATACTCCGAGATGGAGCTTAGATCAACAGTCCTCATTCTTGGTGATCTGACGGTCCTGATCTTTTCATGATCTTGCATCTTGCTGATCCTTAGATGGAGATTCTTGTCACTCCAAGTCGCGATTCGCGAAACTCTAAAATGGATTCTTTGACAAGCTCTAATCTTCTGCCATGCATCCCCCTTGGATCAACGGTCAATATTTTAATGAGACTTCGCAACTCCACGAGCCTTCATTGTGCCTGATCAATAGTCCATATTTGGCCTCGATCTAACAGTTGAGATTATTTCACGATTTCGCATATCATGAGTTCAAGGGATGAAAGGATGAAGCATTTCATACCTTTAAATTTCCAGTCAGTGAAATGCTTATCTGTGTCCACGTGTCCTACCCGTAGATGGATGGTCCTCCTTATTTCGGGATTTTGTATACCCACTTCTTCTTGCACTTTAATGAACGTGTAGGTTCTCCCTGATCCAACGATGGTTCGATCTTACACTCAAATCTGACGCCTGAGATCTGTCCTCCTCTTCTGCGTGTTCTTCTTGTCTACAATCAGATCTAACAATCCTCCTTCTTTCAATAATTTTAAATGGGATCCAATGATCACTGATGCTTCTCCTCCCGATCTTAGGCATTGCAATTGACTCCACGGTAATTTCTCCTGAGCTTACTTTGTTCCTATTTTTCCATCGATGCTTATTATGAACTTGTCATTAATGACCTGCCTACAATCCTTTGCATGTTTTATCTGCAACATCTTCCAAAAATAATTCTATTGCCCGTCTCTTCCCATACTCATGCCATCTTTGCTGCTGTACTTTCCATCAATGACAAGCATACGTTGCCTATTCAATATTTTCCAACAATCTCCCCCTTTGGCATTGATGGCAACAAAGGCACCCAGACTCTTTTCTCCTCCTTTGACATCAATGTCAAAGAGAACATGCTCCCCCTAAGCTGTTGCAGTATTTTTAGGAGGTATCAGATATGCGATCAATACAAGACTCCCCCTAACATGATGAACTTTCTTAGGTGTCAGACTGGATAACACCCAGCTTCTGTCTGAGATATTCAAATGGTGTCTTGGCTAGAGGTTTAGTAAAAATGTCTGCTATTTGTTCTGTGGTTGGAATGTACTAAACCTGAACAACCTGATTGGTGACCTGCTCTCTTAGAAAATGATATTTTATGGGAATATGCTTGGTCCTAGAGTGGAATACAGGGTTATTAGACGCACTGATGGCACTAGTGTTATCACAATGAATTGGGATCGGTGCAACATACTTTACCTCTAAGTCTGCAAGTGTCTGAATCATCCATAATACCTGAGTGCAACAGGTAGCAGTAGAAATATACTCTACTTTAGTAGTTGATAAAGAAATGGAACCTTGCTTTTTACTAAGCCATGCTACTAAAGAGTCTCCCAGGAAGAATGCTGCTCCACTGGTGCTTTTTCTCTCATCAACACAGTTTGCCCAATCTGCATTTGAATAAGCAGTTAGCTGAAAATTCTGATTTCTCGGATATCATAGACCATAATTCATTGTTTCTTTCAAATACCTGAATATCCTTTTGACAGCTTGCAAATGACTCTATTTAGGTGTGGCCTGATATCTTCCTACCATTCCTACAACATGCATTATGTCTGGGCGAGATGCTATGATGTACAACAGGCTGCCTATCATTGATCTATATGAGCTTTGATCAACATTAGATGAGTCATCATCCTTGCTTAATTTACATCCAGTAACCATAGGTGTGCCCATAGGTTTAGAATATTCCATTTGAAACCTTTTCAGCATTTCTCTTAGATATGTTTCTTGAGAAATGAACATCCCTTCAGGCCTTTAAGTGATTTGTAGACCAAGAAAAAATGACAATTCACCTATCATGGACATTTCAAACTCAGAATCCATGGCAGAAGCAAACCATTTTACCAGTGGATTGTTATTACATCCGAAGATGATGTCATCTACATAGACCAACACAATGAGAAAATCATCACCCTCTGTTTTGATATAAAGATTGTTGTCAACTATTCCTCTCTTGAATCCTTTTCCTTTGAGATACGTATCCAGTCTATGATACCATGCACGAGGAGCTTGTTTTAGCCCATATAGAGATTTCTTTATCTTGCATACTAAGTCAAGGTCTCCAGACAAATCGAAACCCTCTAGTTGTTCCATATAGACTTCTTCATTTAAATCTCCATTTAGAAAATCTGACTTGACATCCATTTGATAAACTTTAAACCTTTTATGACAAGCATAGGCAAGAAATATTCTGATGGCTTCTAACCTTGCTACGGGCACAAAAGTTTCATCAAAATCCAGTCCTTCTATTTGAGCATAGCCTTTACAGACCAATCTTGATTTGTTCTTGACAACTTGTCCCTGGTCATTCAATTTATTCTTAAAAATCCATTTCGAGCCAATGACATTTTTACCTTCCGGTCTATGGACCATCTCCCACATTTTTTTTTTCTTGATCTGATCAAGTTCATCATTCATTGATTTAACCCAAAGGTCATCTTTGCTAGCTTCATTAAAATTCTTGGGTTCCTGCATGGATAGTAATGCCATATGTGATTGCTCGATGTTTTTGATTAGCTTTCTCCTTGTTTGTACACCTTTGTCTTTTTCCCCAATTGTCTGACTTGCAGGATGATTCTTTTGAATGATTTTGGAGGAGGGATTCAAAATTGACTGCTGATTTGAGTCTGTCTGAGTGTCTAAGTCTTCATCCAATTCAGAATTTTCGTTTTCTGATTCTTGGACCTATTCATCTTTAGCTTCAGCTGTGTCTTCTGTAGAAGACTCATTCCTGTACATCTCTCTCGTTGGGATTCCTTCATCAACTTTAACATCAATACATTCAACCATTTTGTGTAGCTTCTTATTATAGCATCTATAGCCTTTACTATTTGTAGCATACCCTAAGAAGATACCTTCATCATCCCTGTCATCATATTTGCCAAGGTTCTCATCATTATTCTTTATATATCATTTACTCTCAAAGACTTTGAAGTGTTTAATTGTAGCAGGTCTACCAAACCACAATTCATAAGGTGTCTTGTCACTTTGTGGTATGAGGTGAGATTTGTTAAGAACATGAACTGTTGTGTGTATTTCTTCTACCCAATAGTTTTGACCAATGTTCTTCTCATTCATCATTGATTTGGCCATTTCCTGCACTATTCTGTTTTGCCTCTCAACAACTCCATTTTGTTGTGGAGTTCTAGGGATTGTGTATTCTCTCTTGATACCATGCTCATCACAGAATTCCTTGAAGTATATTGACATAAACTCTCCTCCTCGGTCCGATCTAACTGCCTTTAAACTCTTGCCTATTTGAGTCTCTATTAAAGCCTTAAATATTTTAAACTTTTCAAATGCTTCAACTTTTTCTTTGAGAAAGGCAACCCAAGTAAGTCTGGAGTAATCATCAATAATCAACATGAAGTAGTTTTCTTTCCCTATGCCTTCCTATCTGGATGGTCCACATAAGTCCATATGAACTAGTTGGAGTGGTTTCTCTGTTGAAGTAAAGCTCTGGGACTTGAACTGAGTCCTGTTTAGCTTCCCTACTTGGCAGGGTTTACATATCGAATCTTGGGGCTTTGATATTCTAGGAAGATCTTTTACTTCCTCGAGATTTTTGAGTTTGATTAAGTGATTGAAGTTTAGATTTCCAAGTCTTCTATGCCATAACCAACTTTCATCATATTTTCTTAGATGACATTCTTCTCTATTTTCTTTCAGCACATACACATTATTTTTAGTCCTGATGCCTTTGGCTACCACTTGATCTGAGTTTACAGACTTTATCTTGCAGTCCTTGGACGTGAAAACTACTTCGCATCCTCTGTCGCACATCTGAATTACACTGAGCAAGTTATGTTTCAGCCCTTCTACAAGTAGGACATCTTGGGCTTTTCCTTTTCCATTACTTAAGCTTACCATCCCTTTTCCCTTTATTTTTCCCGGAGCATCATTTCCAAAAGTTACATTTCCAGATTTTCCTTCACTAAGTGACATAAAATTACCTTTGTCTCCCATCATATGTTTGGAGCATCCGCTATTTATATACCAAGGGTTCGTTTTTCTTTTAGCGGGCAATACTAACCCACACTTGTCACTTTCCTTCTTCTTCCATAACTTGACATTTTCAACAGGGGATTTTGAGTTTGATTCATAGTTCTTTAACCGACAATCAATAGATTTATGTCCAAAGTTATGATAGGTGTAGCATTCAATCTCATTATTCAATAGGTCAAACTTATTGTTGCAGCGTTGTCTACTCATTGACTGTTGATTATTTCTTGGCTTTCTTGGTTGTATGTCTCTAGACTTAATTTGGCAAGTTGCATTATGTGAAGGTTTGTTATTTGTCTACATCAATCCTTTTTGTGGGAAGTAATTATTCCTTCGAAATCTTAATTGCTCATGTCTAAGTATGTAGGAACAATTTACATCTTTGTGACCAAAATTAGAACAGTAGAAGCAATAACCATAGAAAAATTCTTTGTACCTGGAAAGTAGTTGTCTTCTTTGAGCAAATTGATTTATTCCATGTTGATGACATCTTTTGACAGGGAGCACATTATTTATTTGTTCTGCAGATTCAGTCCTGGAACCTTTTTCTTTGCTCATCCTGGGAAGCTGATTGTCTTCCTTTGTTTCTGCAGGTTTGTTGCAGTTATTGGTTGTACACTTGACAAACTTGATTTGTTCCTCATTTCTCGTCTTACTGCTACCTGATCCTTCTTCATAACCCAAACCAGTTTTCATCTTTGGATTCCTTTGCTAGTTCAGAATGGTGGCTAGTCCTTCTGAGGCTTTGATACTAGATAGATTTTGATTATACAAGACTTGAAACTTCTCCAATTATTTCCTTGTTTTCACTACTTCTTGTTCCAATGCTTCACATCTTGCCTTCTTTTCTGATAGTTGTTGTTTCAGAATATATTCAATTTTCTTTGCCTCCTCTAATTCCACCTTAATAGGATAAGGTCTTCATCAGGTCCTTTACTGTCTTTCTCGAACTGTATCAACAATTGTTTTTGCTTTTTGTTCTTAATTCTCAGTATGTCAATCTCTTCCAGTGCACTGATTAGTTCTCCTTCCATGTCAACCACGAATTCTTTTTCATTCATATCACTTCCTGTGATGTTATTATCATAATCCTCTTTGGCCATAAGTACGAAGTCATTTAATTTATCTTCAATAGAGGAGTCATTGTCTTCATCATCTAAAGGATCATCATCATTGTTTACGCAAAGACTTTTCTTCTTGAAGTTATTTTCTTTAAAGAAATTTATGTGGTTGTGCTTCTCCTCGTCATCACATGTCCGATCCTTTCTTTTGTGGGGGCATTTATTTGAAAAATGGACTATCCTTCCACAGTTGAAACATTTGAAAGACAGTTTTCCTTTGTATTTTCCAGATCCCTTCTTCAACCTCTTCACAAATTTTGCTTCTATTTCATTAAGCTCTGAATCCTCATTCTTGTCTGCCTTGAATGATGCTTCTCTGAAGGTGGGTTTATCTTTAGCTATTCTCATTTAATATGCAGTCAATGTTCCTAAAAGTTGATCAAATTCCAAGGTTTTTAGATCATTAAGTTATTCTATAGCAGAAACCTTCGGGTTGAACCTATCTGGGAGAGATCTCAAAATCTTCTGAACTAACGAAGGTTCCTTTATTTTTTCACCAAGTGCCTTCATTGCATTTACTATTTCTTCAACTCTTAGAAAGTATTTTCCAATAGTTTCATAATCTTCAGCTGTTCAAACTAAACTCTTTAGGTTTGAAGTTTGGCATCCTTTACCTTCTCATTACCTTCATAACTTCTAATGAGTTTATCCCACATTTCTTTGGCAGTTTCTAGGTGCATAACTTTTATGAATTTTGCTTCTACAAGACCACTCAAGATAGCATTCATAGCCTTAGCGTTGAAGCTAAATTCTAGCTTGTCATCCTTATTAGCTAATAAAATTGGCTTTACATAACCAATGTCTACCACATCCCATACATCTGCACCTAAGGCCATTATGTAGGTTCTCATTCTGACTTTCCAGAAGGCAAAGTTTGTTCCATTGAACAGAGGAGATTTGTTGGTTGAAGTTCCTTCATAGCTTGACATGTTTAAGCTCTAGGATCTATCCTTAGATGAAAGGGTCCGACTCTGATACCATTTGTTGGACAACTGAGAGGGGGGGGTGAATTAGTTGTCCCCGTGCTTAAACAATTTTATACTTATTTTAAATTCTTTGCAGACACACTTAATGACATTCACAATAGTGCAGGGAAGTAAGAAATAGCATAGTCAACATCAATCACACACATGTGCTACACAGAGACAGATATTTCCTGAGGAAACTCGTACAGGGTAAAACCTCTTTTTCTTTATAAGATAAGTAATATTTACATTCTTTACATTATCATACATATGATCACCAACTCACAACGAGGCTGCAACCTCAGTTTTGCAAGATGCTACTTGCTGAGAGCACCCACTCTTTGGTTTCTCTAGCACCAACTCCCTGGTTTCTTTAGCACCAACTAGAAGGAAGCACCAATTCCCTGGTTTCTCTAGAACCAACTAGAGGGAAGCACCAACTCCCCAAGTGTTCCAACACCAACTGAATGGAAGCACCAACTCCCAATAATACAGGCACCAACCTGTAAAACATAGAACAACAATTCTCCCTTGCACCACCCTACCACCCTGGTTTCTCTGGCTGCAACCAGATGGAAGATACACCTCCTTATGTTCAAGCACCCACTTGAAACTCTGAGAACACACGGTTCTCCCTAGAACCTCCCTTCCACCCTTAATTATAACAATATTTGCTACCGAACCTTATTATAGTGATATTATATTCAACAATGGCTTACCAGACTTATCATTGTTCTGCTACATTTCCTTTCTCTGTCTGCTTCCTGTTCTTCTGCTCTTTATGCTCTATACACCATGTTCACTCAATGCACAATTTTTCTTCTGTGCATTTCAACTGCTACACTCTGATCCTTCCTCATGCTTGATTCACTCTCAACAACAACAACCACCACACCAACACCATCAACAACAACAGTAGCCACACCTCTCTCTTCTTATTTATGCATTCTTATATTCTCTGTGCCCCTTGTGCATGGAATATTAGTCGTTCCTTTGCATGCTCACACCGCGCCAAATTCCTCCACATCTCAATTGCTCTGCATCATCATCATCGCGACTCTTCAACTTCTTTGAAAGTTTTTCCCACGTGTTCAACATCACTGGGTGCTATGCTGAGATTCCTCAGCCTCTCTAAGAGTCAAGACTCTTTGTCTTCTCTGTTACAGTAGATCTCACCCTCTCTGTTACAGTTACAGGCTCCAACGCTCATGCAACTGTCAATCGCCTCCGCCAATAGTCTTTGCTCTACTGGAAGATCCCTTGAGACTCTTCACCTCCTCTATCAATTACCTCGAAGTCTCTTCGAGTCCTCTGGTAGAAGTCATCACTGGTTTCTGGCAGTTACACTGCGATGTGCAACAATAACCCTCCGATCTTCTCCAGTTTCATCTGCACCATTGGATGAGCTTCATTAATCTTGCATTCATTTCACATTTCGGCAATTCAACATTCCCATGGTAAAGTCTCTTGCCTCTCCATGTCACGGTCCCTGAAACTTCGAAAAGGAGCTTATATCCATTAGGTCCTTCCTCCACATGATCACAGGCGGTGACCGTCGGCTGCGCTAAAAGGTGCTACAAACTTATGATCTTCATCGACCCTAATCAAAGGTCTATGATCTCGATGAATCAATGGTCCAAATCTCATCGTGAATTCACATCTCACTGTTCCGTCGATGGAGGTTCTCGTCACTCTAAGTCGCGATAGGCGAGACTTCGAGATGGAGCTCAGATCAACAGTCCTCATTCTTGGTGATCCGACGGTCTTGATATTTTTTTGATCTCGCATCTCGTTGTTTCTTAGATGGATATTCTCGTCACTCCAAGTCGCGATAGGAAAGACTCCGAGATGGAGCTCAGATCAATGGTCCTCATTCTTGGTGATCTGACGCTCCTGATCTTTTCGTGATCTCACATCTCACTGATCCTTAGATGGAGATTCTTGTCACTCCAAGTCATGATTCTTGAAAATCCGAAATGGAGTCTTTGACAAGCTCTGATCTTCTGCCATGCGTCCCCCTTGGATCAATGGTCAATATTTTAACAAGACTTCGCAACTCCACGAGCTTTCATTGTGCCTGATCAATGGTCCATATTTGGCATCGATCTAATGGTTGAGATTATTTCACGATTTTGCATATCATGAGTTCGAGGGATGAAAGGCTGGAGAATTTCATACCTTTGAATTTCCATTCACCGAAATGCTTATTTGTGTCCACGTTTCCTACATGCAAATGGATGGTCCTCCTTCTTTCAGGATTTTGTATACCCTCTTCTCCTTGCACTTTAATGAAAGTGCAGGGTCTCCCTGATCCAACGATGGTCGAATCTTACGCTCAGATCTGACGCCTGAGATCTGTCCTCCTCTTCTGCGCGTTTTTCTTGTCTACAATCAGATCTGACGGTCCTCCTTCTTTTGGGAATTTTAAATGGGATCCAACGATCACTGATGCTTCTCCTCCCGAGCTTAGGCACTGCGATTGACTCTGCACTAATTTCTTCTGAGCTTACTTTGTTCTTGTTTTTCCATCAATGCTTACTCTGAACTTGTCATCAATGACCTGCCTACAATCCTTTGCACATTTTCTCTGCAGCGTCTTCCAAAAATACTTCTGTTGCCCGTCTCTTCCTGTACTCATGCCATCTTTGCTGCTGTACTTGCCATCAATGAAAAGCATACACTGCCTGTTCAATATTTGCCAACAAGACGTTTTGTTGAAATAATGTAATTGCAAAGAGTATTCTGATTATTATTGATATATTATTCATAGGATCAATCCCCATTGTGGATTGATCATGTCGGTTATTGTATTAGGACCAAATCCCCTATTGCGGATTGGTCAACAGACAATTGTAATAGGCAGAATAAGAAGTTGGCCCCAACAATTATTATTGAGACCTAGAAATATAATAAAGGTGGGTTTAAACACCCAGATTAAGAAGTCATCCCTGCCAATGAAGACACTTCACACGTGCCAGACTTGTATATATAGGGAGGCTAGCGCCTCACTTTATCACACAACTCACTTGCTCATTTCTAAGAGGCAAGTTTCGATTTACCAGTTGGAGAGAGGGAGAAGAGTGGTGCATATTTTGGAGAGGAATTTTTTTATTGGTTTGAGTTATCTCTTGGCATTGTATTGGCAATTTATAATAAAGAAGTTTTGCTGGGTTTTCTTCCCCTAGAGGGTTTCCCAGGATAAATGTTGTGTCTCTTGTGAATGTGTATTTCTCAGTGATCTTGTTCTTATGTTGTTGTTATCTATTGAAATGAAAAGAACTATAATAATGGCATAAACATTAACATGGTATCAGAGCCACCCTGAAGGAATCATATTTTGCAAGAAGAAAAATGTCACTGTTACCGTACCTGCAAATTAGGGTTTTTCAAAAGTGAAGTTTTTCAGCTCCAAAACCACCTAGAAAGTTGTGCCCTCCCTCAAGGATCATTGTGGCACCCTCAGTGCACCTTTTTAGTGGCTGGAACTCCGGGAAAGTGAAACCCTAGTTTCAGAAAGTACCAGAAGTACCAAAAAACCAGAGTACCAGAAGTACCAGAGGTAATAGAAAACCAGAAGCACCAGTCTAGAAATCTACAGATCAATTTTGGAAAGGAAAAAGTTGGATTTTCTTAGATCCAAGGACACCAAGCTACTCTCCTCAGCCAAGTGCACCTCTTGGTAAGGTCAAAATTTGATTTTGAGCATTTTCATATTTTGGTCATTTTTCATAGCCCAAGTACAAGATGTCTGCAAGTACAAAGCTTGTTGATAAACTAGAAGGCATAGACAACTTCCATGCTTGGAAGTATAGGATCGGTCTGATCCTTGCAGAGAATGACCTAGCAAGGTTCATCAAATATGAAGTACCATAACCCGAAGATGTTGTAGAGAAAGAAAAACATCAGAAGGACTCAATCAGGGCTCAAAGAATCATTACAGATTCAATCAAAGACCACTTGATTCCTTATGTATCATCCAAGAACACTTTGAAAGAGATGTTTGACTCTCTAAGAAAATTATACGAAGGAAATAACATCAACCGAAAGATGAACCTAAGATCTAAATTTAAGAATATGAAGATGCAGAAAGGAGAAACGATTCAAGAGTATTTCTCTAGAATCTCAGAGATTAAAGAACAGTTAAAAGCGATTGGAGACACCATCGATGAAGATTAATTCATAATGACGGCCCTAAATGGTCTTACAAGACCTTGGGATGCATTCATTAAAACAATATGTTCCAGAGCCGTGAAGTTGCAATTTGATAGCCTATGGGAAGAATGCATCCAAGAAGAGACAAGGCTAGCTAGCCGTGAAACACTACTAGCAAGGGATGATGATCAAGCCATAGCTACTCATACAAAAGGAGGATGGAAGAAACCCTACTTCAAAAGGGAGACTCATAGAGAGCCTCAACCATCAAACTAATTCAATAACAAAGAATCTCATCTAAGGAGATTTCAGAAGAAAGGACAACACAAGGAAAAAGATCTCTCATACATGCAATGCTATCATTATGATAAGATGGGACACAAGGTGAATTCTTGTCCAGTAAGACGAGAAGAATACAAGAGGAAACATAAGAGGAAACATTCCCACATAGTCGAAAATGAAGAGCCACCTACAAAGATGATCAAGGACCATGTCTTGATCTCGGTCCTCTCAGGATCAATAACACCTGGAGAGGACACATGGCTCATTGATAGTGGTGCATAAAATCACATGACAGGTAAGAAAAGTACTCTCTCTTGTATTTCAGAAAAAAAGTTTTCTTAGAAAGTGACACCTAGAGATGATTACCAATATCCCATCAAGGGAGTGGGAGAATCAAAATACAAACTAGATTCAGAAAACTCAATAAAGATGAAGGACATACTCTATGTACCAAGCTTGAAGAATAACTTACTTTCCATATTAGCTTTATACAAGAAAGGCTATAGAGTTGCCTTTATAGATGGAGAAGTTCTTATGTGGGCTAAAGGAGAAACCATAAATGAAGCAATTGTAATCAGAAATGAAGAAAATGGCTTATATAAACTAAAGGGTCACCCAGAGACTGCCATGACCCATGCCATTGAAAACTCATGTGAAATTTGGCATAGAATATTGGCCCACATCAACTACAAGGTGCTACCATACATATGCATAGTTGTCACAGGTTTACCAGAACTCAAGGTTGATCAGGAAGGCATATGCAATGGATGTGCACAAGGGAAGAATATCAAGAACCCTTTTCCAAAAAGGGACAACAAAGAAGGAGTATTGGAACTCATTCATTTAGACATGTGTGGCCCAATTCCATCATCCTCCATTAGTGGGTATGTATACTATGTATCATTTATTGTTGACTATTATCACAAGACCTGGATATATTTCTTAAAATATAAAGATGAAGTATTTATCAAGTTCAAGGAATTCAAAGCCTTGATAGAGAATCTTTCTGAAAGGAAGATTAAGATAATCAGGTCAGATAATGGAGGAGAATATACCTCAAAAGAGTTCGTGAAATTCTGTAGATATTTTGGGATCAAGAGGGAACTCACTACTCCCTATAATCCTCAACAAAATGGTGTAGCTGAAAGGAAGAACATAAGGATTATGGAGTCTGTGAAGACCATGATCCATGATCAATATCTTCCTATGTGCTTATGGGAAGAAGCAGCAATGGAAGTTGTTTATGTGTAGAACCGATTATCCCATAGCGCACTTGGGTTGAAGACCCCATAAGAGATGTTCACTGGAAAGAAACCAGAGGTAATCCATCTCAAAATATTTGGCTGCCCAGTCTTCATACACATTCCAAAAGAGAAGAGAAACAAGATGGAACCCTCTGAAAAGAAGGGAATATTTGTGGGATACTGTGAGGTCTCCAAGGCCTTTAGAATCTGTATACCAGGTCACCGCCACATTGAGATTAGTAGGGACGTGACCTTTGATGAAGAATAAGAACTTAAGAAATCAAGAAGATTCCATTTTGAATAAGTGTATGAAGATGAACCCGAAAATCCCAGGATTGCAGAATCCATGAGGGAAGTTCCTAGAGCTGCAGAACCAATGACGGAAGTCGTAACTTACCCTGATGAGGAAACTCTTGAAGACCATGATGTAATAGAAGCTCAAGAATCTCCTCAAATGACCTTCTCCCATAAAAGAAAGACTGCTTTGGCAAGAGAGATTATTCAAGATGGAGAGAAGTATGGTGTTCTAGAAGGAACCTCAAGACAGGTGAAAAGACCAAAGCCATTCTCCAGTTACATGACTTTGATGTGTGATCTCCTAGATGAGGAGCCTACCTGCTTTGAAGAAGCCTTCCAAAAGAAGGAATGGGAAGATTCCATGACAGAGGAATACCAATCCATAATAAAGAACGATGTATGGGAAATAGTTCCTAGACCAAAAAGTAAGGATGTGGTATCATCAAAATGGCTCTTCAAAATAAAACATGCTACTGATGGAAGTATTGAGAAATATAAAGCAAGATTTGTCGCTTGTGTCTTTTCCCAGAAAGTAGGCATTGACTATGAAGAGACATTCGATCCTGTATCCAGATACACTTTGATTAGAACCATCATAGCTCTTGCAACTAAGATGAAATGGAAGTTGCACTAGATGGACGTGAAGACAGCTTTCCTGAATGGTGTTATCAAAGAGGAAGTGTATATAGAGAAACCCCAAGGATTTGAGGTTTTAGACAGGAAGTCTCATGTCTACAGATTGAAGAAAGCCTTATACAGATTGAAGCAAGCTCCTAGAGCTTGGTATGGCCGTATAGACAGTTTCTTGACGAGCTTGGGCTTTACCAAGAGTAAAGCTAATTCAAATATCTACTTCAAAATTATGAATGATGAGCCAGTAATACTATTGTTGTATGTGGATGAATTATTATTAACTGGAGAAGAAAATCTCATCACTGAATGTAAGAAGAAAATCGCTTCAGAATTTGAGATGAAAGACCTCGGCCTAATGCACTATTTCCTAGGTCTTGAGGTATGGCAGAGTCCAGAGAGAATCTTCCTTAACCAAGGTAAGTACACGATTGAGATCTTAAAGAGATTTGACATGATGGAATGCAAGCCCATGAATACACCCATGGAAGCGAAGATGAAGCTACTGGTCAATACTTCGTTAGATTTGATTGATGCCACACTGTACAAACAAATTATTGGATCGTTGATGTACCTAATGAACACCAGACCAGACATTTGTTTTGTCGTGAACACCTTGAGTCAGTTTCTGGTAGAGCCCAGACATGTTCACCTAGTGGCTGCAAAACATGTGATGAGGCACCTTAAAGGTACATTAGATTGTGGTATCGGTTATGACGGAGATCACAATTTCACATTGAGTGGATACACTGATTCAGATTGGGCAGGAAGCGTTGCTGACAAAAAAAGCACTTTCAGATGTTGTTTCAGTTTGGGATTAGCCATGATATCGTGGTAGAGTAGGAAGCAATCCAGTATTTCTCTCAGCATAGTGGAAGCAGAGTACATTGCTGCATGTTCTGCTAGCTGCAAAGCTATATGGCTTCGAAAGTTGCTGACCGATCTATTTGACCTAGAGATGGAAGAAACCATGATTCTATGTGACAACCAGAGATGCATAAAGATGACATAGAATCCTGTATTTCATGATAGGTCAAAGCACATAGAGATTCGCTATCATTACATCCGTGACATGGTGCAGAGAGGAGCCTTGAAGCTCCTATATGTTAGCACAAATGAATAGGTTGCTGATGTGTTGACCAAACCTCTATCTCATGTAAAGTTTGAACACTTTCGAGATAAGCTTGGTATAGTCTGAAAGGACACTCCATGAAAGGGGGAGTATATATGATTCCTTTCTTTTGACCTCACTGTTAGATGTAAAGAAAGATGTTGTGTGTGTTCCTTTCTTCTGACCTCGCTGTTAGACATAAAGAAAGATGAGTCATTTCTTCTAACCTCACTGTTAGACGTAAAGCAAGACAATGTGTGTGTTCCTTGCTTCTGACCTCGCTGTTAGACGTAAAGCAAGATGAGTCATTTCTTTTGACCTCGCTGTTAGATGTAAAGCAAGATGATGTGTGTGTTCCTTGCTTCTAACCTCATTGTTAGACGTAAAGCAAGATGAGTCATTGTTTTTGATTTCGCTGTTATACGTAAAGCAAGACAATGTGTGTGTTCCTTGCTTCTGACCTCACTGTTAGACGAAGAAAGATGAGTCATTGCTTCTGACCTCACTGTTAGACATAAAGCAAGATGATATGTGTGTTCCTTGCTTCTGACCTAGTTGTTAGACGTAAAGTAAGATGATGTGTTCCTTTCTTCTAACCCAATTGTTAGACGTAAAGAAAGATGATGTGTTCCTTGCTTCTGACCCAGTTGTTATAAGTAAAGAAAGATGATGTATACCTTGTTTCTGACCTAGTTGTTAGACGTAAAGAAAGATGTGACTTGCACTGAGCTACCAACTTAACAACTGTGACATAGAGCCAGTCTAGTATTGTGATGGGCCAACCTAGTGCTGTGATGAGGTATCATTTTATATACTGATACATATTGATGCAGATGATGATGGAATTCTTTCGAGAATGATGATGCTGCTGATGAAGAAAACTTTCGATGACTTATAGATATGCCAGCCAATGTTCCAAGATGATATTGATGATATTGTCCTCCTTATGCCACTGATGATGCAGACCTCTCTCGCCTGATGCTGTTGAAGAATACCCTTCTTGTTAAGGGGTAGTGTTGAAATAATGTAACTTCAAAGAGTATTCTTATTATTATTGATATATAAGTCATAGGATCAATCCCCATTATGGATTGATCATGTCAGTTATTGTATTAGGACCAAATCCCCATTTTTGGATTGGTCAACAGACAATTGTAATAGGCAGAATAAGAAGTCGGCCCCAACAGTTATTATTGAGACCCATAAATATAATAAAGGTGGGTTTACCCACCCAGAGTAAGAATTTGGCCCTGCCAGTGAAGACACTTCACACGTGCCAGACTTGTATATATAGGGAGGCTAGCGCCTCACTTTATCACACAACTCACTTGCTCATTTCTAAGAGGCAAGTTTCGATTCACCAGTTGGAGAGAGGGAGAAGAGTGGCACATATTTTGGAGAGGACTTTCTGTATTGGTTTGAGTTATCTCTTGGCATTGTATTGGAAATTTATAATAAGGAAGTTTTGCTTGAGGGTTTCCCAGGATAAATGTTGTGTCTCTTGTGAATGTGTATTTCTCAGTGATCTTGTTCTTATGTTGTTATCTATTGAAATGCAAAGAACTATAATAATGGCATAAACATTAACACATTCCTCCTTGTTGTTCTATGCATGTGTGTGGAGTATTAATTGTAGTTTCCTGTTCTATGGGTGTGGTGCTCACCATCAGCTGTGTTGTGTAGTTGTAGTCATCGTTTTTCTCCTGTTTCAAAAAAAAAAAAAAAAATTCACTTCTGCATCGCTGGTAGTCATAACGATTGCAGCCTTTATAGAAAGGAATGGCAAGGAAAGCCAAGGAATGTCAAGGAAAGGCATGGCATTTCAAGGTAAGGAATGGAAAGTAAAGGCAAGGGAATGCATGAAAAGGAAAGGCATTGCAAGGAAAGTCATGGTAAGGTAGGAAAACGAATGGAAATGTATGGCATGTCAAGGCAAGGAAAGACATGTCAAGGCAAGACATGGATTGTCAAGGAAAGGCAAGGCATGGAAAGGCTAGGCATGGCATGTAAAGGAAAGACATGGCATGTCAAGGAAAGGCAAGGAATGTCATGTCAAGGAAAGGAAAGACATGTCAAGTAAAGGCATGTCTTGTCAAGGCAAGGCATGGATTATCAAGGAAAAACATGGCATGTCAAGGCAGGGCATGGCATGTCAAGGCAATGCATGGATTGTTAAGGAAAGACATGGAAAGGCTAGGCATGGAATGCCAAGGTAAGGCATGACATGTCAAGGAAACAAAAGGAATGATATGTCAAGGAAGTTAAAGGAATGAAATGTCAAGGCAAGACATGGAATGTCAAGGCAAGACATGGCATGTCAAGGAATGGAAATACATGTGCCTCACTTAAATAAGACCTAGTTCCGAAGATCCTCTAACAAACACTTTTATAGGAGACTGAATCATAGGAGAGGGGTCCCCCTAGATGGAATTCGACGCCAAGAGTCCAACAAAACTAACTTTCTGTCAATACAAAGCATTTTTTGCGTGCTATGGCGAGTTGGAACTCATTTCCTAAAGCCATTTAGGGACATAATGACAATTTGGTCCAGGGGCACAAAATCACAACCGAGAAACGTAGCTGAGTTTCATAAGATATGGAAGGTCTGTATGACCAACTCCCATGCGACCACGGTGCCCACAATCACTTGACATAGGGGATTTGAAATTTGACCACCTGTGCCACATTTTCATTGTGCCTTACTGAGATAAACCCTAGTTCTGAAGATCCTCTAGCAAACACTTTTCTGGACAACGAAATCATAGGAGAGAGCCCCCCCTAGATGGAATCCATTTCCAGGAGTTTAACAAAATTGGAGTTTCATCTATCCAAGGCACGGTTTGGGTTCTATGGCAAGTTGCAAATCATCTCCTAAAGTTATTCATGAACATGATGACAATTTGGTCTAGGGGTACAATATGAAAATTGGGTGACGTAACCGAGTTTTGTAAGCTCCAGAAGGTCCATATGGACAACTCCCATGCAACCATGGTGTCCACAATCACCCAAAACAAGGGTTGTGAAAATTGACCCCTTGTTCCAGATTTGCATTATGCCTCACTGAGCTAAACCCTAGTTTTGAAGATCTTGTAAAAAACACTTTTTCGGGTGACAAAATCATAGGAGAGAGGTTCCCCTAATTGGAATATGATGCCAAGAGCCCAACGAAATTGATGGTTTTTCAATCGAACACATGATTTTTGTGTTATGATGAGTTGCAACTCACCTCCTGAAGCCATTCAGGGAGACAATGAAAATTTGGTCCTGGGGAAAAAAATCACAACCGTGTGATGTAACTAAGTTATGTAAGATTCTGAAGGTCTATATGGATAATTACCACATGAACATGGTTCCCATAATAGACTGACACGGGGGTTTTGAAAGATGACCCCCTGTTCCATATTTACATTGTGATTGCAAGACTCCCAGGCACATAGAAACCCTTTATAAGTTATTTCTATGCAATCCATGGGCTTGTGCAATTCAGATATTGTTATATTAGTGAAATTGAAGAGTAGATAGGAATGCTATCTTATTTTAAGAGAAAATATTGCCCATGGAATTGTTGCAGAGATTTAGTACTTTTCCAAGACTTATATTACTATCCCTTTACCACTCTCTACATACAAAACCACTGACCCTAACCTATTAAAAAGTTAGTTGTCTTCCAAATGGTTTCTTTCTACCAGAGAATCTAAACCTATCTTCCAATAGGCTTACAAGCCAACTCCCAAATTAGTGAAATTTGTTTGTTGTACTTCATGGAAGCTAAATGAAATTTTTTAAGCTTGAAAGCCAATTTAAACTTATTATTTTCTTAGCTAATATTGAGGCCAACCATCAATGGGAGATGAAAATACCCTAGGGTTGAACATACAAATTCCACAAAACTATTAAAGGATCTAGTAACCTAGATTTTAATTTCCACAAAGACTATCTAATCTATACAACACCATCCAATTTCCTTTTTTCTTATCAAACAAAGTGCACTGTCTCGTCTCTCCTTGTGCTACCATTTAAAATTTAGATAAAATTGTGTGCATAATATGTTGAATACTATTCTGGGACAGTCTCTCAATGAGAGAATAATAGGACAAAGATTTTCCTAAAAAGATATGGGAGCATAGAATAAGAAAAAACTAGTAATTGTCCTACAACCATTAACATTAACAAAAAATATTGATTATAAAGATCTCACTCCTTATAAAAAATATCAAGAGAACCTATAACAAACACTTTTTTGGGTAGAATAATCATAGGAGAGGGGTCCCCTAGATGGAATCCGATGCCAGGAGTTCAACAGAACTGGCATTTCGTCAATCCAAGGCACAATTTGAGTGCTATGGAGAGTTGCAACTCACCTCCTGAATCCATTTAGGGACACATTGACAATTTGGTTCGGGGTACAAAATCACAACAAGGAAATGTAACTCAATTTAGTAAGCTCTGGAAGGTATGTATGACCAAATCCAATGCAATCATGATGCCCAAAATCGCTCGACACATGAGTTGTGAAAGTTGACCACCTGTGTCGAATTTGCATTATGTCTCACTGAGCTAAACCATAGTTCCATAGATCTTCTAACAGACACTTTTCTGGGTGACTGAATCATAGGAGAGGGGTACCCCTAACTAGAATCCAGTGCCAAGAATCCAAAAAATTGGTGTTTCATTGATCCATGGCACGTTTTGCATGCTATGGTGAGTTGCAACTAATTTCATTGACACAAGGATAATTTGGTCTGGGGGAAAACAATCAAAACCAGGTGACGTAACTGAGTTCCATAAGCTTTGAAAGGTCTTTATGACCAACACCCATGTGACCACAGTGCCCACAATCACCCAACACAAGGGATTTGAAAGTTGACCCCCTCTACCAGATTTTCATTGTTGCTCGTTGATCTAAACCCTAGTTCCAAAGATCCTATAAAAAACACTTTTTTGTGTAAAAAAATCATAGGAGAGGGGTTCCCCTAGCTGGAATTTGGTGCCAGGATTCCAACAAAACTGATATTTTGTCGATACGAGGCACATTTTGGGTGCTATGGCTAATTGAAACTCACCTCTTGAGGCCATTGAGGGGTAAAATGACAATTTGGTCCAAGGGAAAAAAATCAAAATTGGGCAGCGTAACTGAGTTCCATAAGCTTCGTACAGTTCATATGGCCAACTTCCATGCAATAACGGTGCCCAAAATCTCTCAACATAGGGGTTGTGAAAGTTGACACCCTATGCCAGATTTTCATTCTGCCTCACTGAGCTAAACCTTAGTTCATGAAGTCATCTAACATACACTTTTCTGGGTGATGAAATCATAGGAGAGGGGTCCCCCTAGCTGTATTCCGTTTCCAGGAGTCCAACAAAAATGGCATTTTGTCTATCTGAGGTACAATTTGGGTGCTATGGCGAGTTGCAAATTGCCTCCTAAAGCCATTCAGGGACACAATGACAATTTGGTCCAAGTGAAGAAAATCATAATCAGGAAACGTAACTAAGTTCCTTAAGCTCCAGAAGATCCGTATGGCCAACTCCCACATGACCACATTGCCCATAATCCCCTAACATAGGGGTTGTGTAAGTTGACCCCTTGTGCTGGATTTCAATTGTTCCTTTCAGAGATAAACCCTAGTTCCAAATATCCTCTATCAAACACTTTTATGGGCTACATAATCACAAGAGAGGCATCCCCCTAGCTAGAATCTGTTTCTAGGAGTCCAACAAGACCGACGTTTCATCTGTCTGAGGCACAATTTGTGTGTTATGGAGAGTTACAATGTGCCTTATGAAGCCATTCAGGGACACAATGACAATTTGGTTCAGGGGAAAAAAATCACAACCAGGCGAGGTAACTGACACTAGTATATTTGGCCCATTTTGCGATGGTTGTTTCGACGCTAGTGCGATGCTATGTCGTTGTTATGGTGATGAATCTGGAGTCTCTGTAACGTTGGTTTATGTGACGTGGCATTTTCGACGAACTTGATCAAACATCGCAAAAGTGACAATAAAGGCAAACAATGTGAAACCAACTTTTCGTCTAAATTGCGACAACAACATTTATAGCTAAACTGATGCATCAATAGAAGATGTCGTCCCATCTTCGACGAAAACTTTTTGTTGTTTATGTAGCTAAATCGACACATCAATAGAAGTTGTCATCGCATATTCAACGCACCTTTTCCTTGTTTATATATCTAAATCGTCGCATCAATATAAGTTGTCGTCGCCTATTCGATGACAAATTTTTGTTGTTTATGTAGCTAAACCGACGCATCAATAGAAGTTGTCGTCACCTATTCGACCACAACTTTGTGTTGTTTATGTAGCTAAACCAACACATCAATAGAAGTTGTCGTCGCCTATTCGACGACAATTTTTCATTGTTTATATAGCAAAACTGTCGCATTGATTAAAGTTGTCCGTGACGAAAACTTTTCATTGTTTATATAGAAAAACTGTCACATCGATTAAAATTTTTGTTGGGGATGCGACGACCAAAATTTATTTAGAAAAAAAATAAAAAATTGTTTTGGGCATCAATTTTGATATTAATATTAATATTAAATCCCAAAGGGTATTGCATGAGCCCCGTATTGATTTCACAAAGCCTTGGGACTTCTTTGATGGAGCTTATCAAGGCTCTCCAAAAATGTGTGGGGATGGAGTCATACTCTTTTTACATCATTACCACTTCTTCTCCTTAAAATATGGAGCAGGACTGGGAGCAAATAACATGGTTGAATTCTACACCCTCTAGATGTTGATGAAAGTGGCACTTGAAAAAAATATTAGGTGTTTGCAAGTTCTTGGAGATTTTAAGTTGTTGATGGATTGGGATAATGGAAAATTTAATATTACATATTTGGTCTTGGAGCCAATCATGGCACTATGCTTGGAAAAAAAATCTATGTTTGAGGAGGCCTCATTTTTCCATATCTACATGGATTTTAATAAAAAATAGGATATGTTGTCAAAATAATCCATCATGCTACAAGGCTCCTTGTGGAATGTGAATACAAGGACAATGCTCTACTAGACGCTACTCAATTGTCTATGTTTTGATGTTTGGTTGATAGGTCTTGGGGTAGCTATAGAATTATGTTTTCTTGGAGGTTAAAGATGATTCTAGTTATGTTAGGTTTTGTCTAGATTGATTTTGTATGGCTATGTACGAATCATATATGGATCTCTTTTGGAAAATGAAATGTATATGTCTAGGTTAGTATCATGGAAGATGAACTAAGCCAAAAGGCTAGCTTATGTGTATTTTTATTTCCTACTGAGATATCAAATACAATGAGTTTTT
>ML778244.1:424301-438661 GCA_009831015.1 Picea engelmannii | reverse complement strand
AATTGACAACTTCAATTTGACCATCAATCTAAGGGTGGAAATTTGTGGAAGACATTAGCCGTTGTGTCAAGCATAGTCCACTAGGAATACCAAAAATGGATAATAAGCATAGAGTCATGGGTTAAAACTATAGAGGATGGAAATCCCAAATCATACAAACAAAAATGAAGAAAAAGAAGAAACATCAAAGGTTGCAGTATCCTTCTTACAAGGAACCATGATGGCCATTTTAGAGAGTCAATTGAAACCAAAACATATGTGGTCATGTTAAACTTTAGCCATTAGTAAACCATAAACTTACACTAATAGATTCCTAAGGTCTAAAGGACACAATTAAAGGATCATACATACCTAAATGGTGATTTATCGCAACACAAAATTTAAGGTGGTTCTCAACATCATGTATCATACGTGGCCAATAAAATTATTGTTGTAAAGTTGCAACTATCTTTGATATGATAAAATGTCCAACCAAATTTAAGAAATGTGATTACCAAATCAACAAATGCCTAGATTCAATTGCAAGTGCACAGATGTTATCAAGTCAATAGAGAGGATCATTATGCAAATCAAAACAAATAAAATGATAATAAGGCCTATGGAGGTAGTGTATCATCCTTGTTGAGTGATTGCATAAAATTCTGCAAAGTTTGTGTGTATTGTAGAACTCTGGCCAGTTTTTTGTATCACACCCTTTTGTGTCAAGAACCACTGCCAATGCTATTGGTGTTCGACTCAAATAATAGTGTATCTTGTTATCTCTTCAATGTAAATGTTTGATAACCAATTGGAATTGGTATAAAAAAGTCTATTTCATATGTGGTGTGTTCTCAAGTTTTCTCTAGCTTTGTAGGAACTAAAGTGGTTTATGGTTAGAATGAGTCATGAACTATTTTCCCTACACATAGTGTCTCCACTGGTGAACTACACAAACAATGGAGCACATCTCTCTATCAGAATTTTAACAGTTGTGGAATATGTCATTGAATGTCCCTAATTAAAATGCAGTAGAATGATGTTGTTGTATCATATCAAGACCCATCCCATAGTCATATGCATCATATTATATATCAAAAATATGATCTATATATAGTAGCGTAAGCATAGGTGCACTGCATAGCTTTGACCTCTTCACTTATTCAAAAGATCATTGTTGCACCTTGATCTATATGATGAAGCCTTGTTTGGTCAAATTCCCTCTTAAGGTTTAGTTAAATTTTCAGGTCAAGTGTGAGAATCTTGGAACATAGGGTCTATAGAAATTAACCAATACCAACAAAATTTGAAGTTCTGTGATATTATTTAGCATAGACCAATAGAGAATCACTACCAACCATCAAAATCAACTCAGATTCCTTCCTGGACAATTTCAAACCCAATGTAACCAATGGATGGCATTGCAAACAAACACTTGGAAAGGTTTACCTACAACTTATACAAAAAAGAGTGTGCAACACCTAGTACAAATGTTGAATATGCTCATCTCATGATTCGTTGAAAATCAATATTTCATCAAGGTACACCACCATGAGTTCATTCAAGGATGGTTATATCTCACCATTCATTAATCACATGAATGTTGTAGCATATTTAGTAAAAAAATACATCACTAACCACTCAAACACTTCTTCTTGGTATTTAAAAACAATATTCCATAGATATTCTAAGCATATTTGAACATGATGATAGACTATCTTGAGATCAATCTTAGAGAATAATTGAGTTCCTCAAAGTTGATCCAAAAGGTCATTAATTATCAGAAAAGGATATCATTTTTTTACTGCTATCTTATACAATGCTCTATAGTCTATAAGCAAATGCCACTTGTCATATTTCATAGGCACCAAGACTATGGGACAGCTACAAGGTTAATAAATCAATCAAATCCTTCTAACCTCAATGAGCTCTTGAATCTATCATCGTATCACATCATTATTCCATATATATTTGTGATAAAATGGCCCATTTTATAGTGGTGATCATACTTCCAAATAAATCTAATGGTGTACCACACAATGCAATGGTACTCCTTGTGGTTCTATGAATACATCACTACACTATTTCAGGGTTGCATCTAATCATTGGCACTATTGTTTCCCAACATCTCATCCCTTTCTGGTTGAAAACACACATCTGTCAAATGCACAGGGTTCTCTCACATCCCTGATAGTGATAACAACAAACTTTTTTGAATGTCTAATGATATTCCAATCTTTCTTAGAAGAGATAATTTGTAGTTTTTGGAATATCGTAGACTTGACCATCAACAAAAACATACCACTTGAGGTTTTGCATATTACTTTCCATGTCAATCCCAAAGACATTGTTAACTAAGAATAACTTTTCATACTTCCATCAATGCAATATCACATAGGAACTCATATTACAACATTGAATTTTGTACAAAACAAAGAATTGTTTCTTGAAAATCACTCCCTTCCATCTAAGAAGACAAGGACATTGTGGGTGATTATTGATGTTCAGTCTCAATATCTTCACTGCATCAACATAAATAATTTTTTTCACACTCCCACTATCAATAATAATCTAGACATGGTTTCATGATTCAATCATAGATTGGTGTAAACATTAACCTATCTCTCTTCTTCCTCATTTGGAATAGTAATACACAATTGTTGAATTGTCTTTGCTATTATTTATTATTGAGTTGTGTCAATGGAATTTTTCTATGGCACTATCAAAGGGACACAATTTTTTGTTGCTAGACAATTTTGAGGCTATGGATCAATGATGATAGCTTGCCATTTATCCATCACCATATTTGCAATCTACATTCTTCATTCGAATGGGACTTTGTGGTGTGATGTTCACATGAATTTCTTAGATGAGAAGGATTCTTGGAACTACTGGAGGATTGAAATCTCTACATCTACTAATTTGAGTTCCAATTGAACTTCCCTTTATTTATCTCCTCGTCACCAATAGGCTTTGAGTTGGGAAATTTTCTAACTCATTGGCTTATGTTGTTTTTTTTCTCTACAAATGCATCTCTTCAAATTATCCTTTAACTTAATGGTGAAAATATAAGCGTCTTCATGCATATTGGTGGTCAACAAGACAATATTTTTCAGTATATTATATCGATGCAGTGTCACTTTAAACTCTACAATGTAGTTAGGAACCTAGTGGCTTTGCTTCTGGTGCAACTTCTACCACTACATATAATCAACATGGCATGTGTCCAATAGGCGTTCCCATGGGATGAAATTTTCCCTTCATGCAAGCATAATGATTCAAGCCATTGTAATAGAAATAAAATAAAAAATAGATAACTAAGATCTGAAAAATTTGTTAACAAAAATAGAACTAGATTGTCCAACCCATGTATATCACACTAAACTATCATATTTAACATAACACTGTATATAACTAAACAAACATATTTAACACGAGGAGGTTTGGTTACATAATGCCAAGAATATCAATGAATCCACAACCACACTTACAATGATTAGCAGTGAGTAGTATAAGTTGAAATGATGCTTAACTATAAACACTCAATCGTGAATATATTTTTGACCATACCCAAAATTATTGTTTGAACATCACTGATAGCAAGGCCATCATTGTCTTCTCAATGAAAGGAAGTGTAGAACTACTTTCATAAAACATAGGTGGCATAACAAACTAACAACATCTACTTGACAAGATAAATGAAATAATTCTAACAAGACAAAAAAAGTTAACATAATACACATGGAACAAATGTAATGATGCTAGCTTAACATGATGAAATTCATAATGTCAACATGACATGAACATTGACAATATGAAATAGGGCTCCTAGAAATGCATACAAATAACACAAGTCCATGAACATACAGGAAGTAGAGAAAATAACACAATTCTGGGGAAAACTTACCACATCATTTGCTCTTCACTCAAGATCCTTTGTATTGGACATGTTGCAGATTACTTCATTAGAATTATGCTCTACATGAATAACATAAAATTTATAATAATTACAAGGAAAACACCAATTAGTGGATGTTTTTGTGGAACCACTTCTCCCTTCTCCATTTTTAGTGTGGGTTTCTAGTAAAGGTAGGAAACCAAAGGCTTTCCCCGATTTTTTTTTATCGATACACCTAAACTATTATGTTGCACTAGGTTTCTAGAAAAGGCATGCAACCATATGTTTTGGCAGAAGTTTTTTTTATTGATGCACCTAAATTATTATGTTTTACTGATGCCCTTTAATATCTAAAGCATTGGTGATACATGGATACAAGTGCATTGGAGCAACAACATGTCAAAAATACATCAGTTCTAAACATTGGTCAAGACACATTGATGATCCACATTGGTCTAGGTGCACCAATGATTCTATACCAATGTGCACCCAAGTGTAAAAACACACAGAATATAGTAGTGCTCCACTTTGGTTCCAAAAAAATTGTGCTCCATTACCCATGTGCACTAGAGTGCTAATAGCCCAAAAAGACATAAGTGCTTCGCTTCTGTATTGGTATATTGTTTCTCCTATTTGGTATGGGTGAACCAATGCTCCTATACGGTCTAGGTGCATCAATGCTCTTCTTTAGGTATGGGTGCATTAGTGCTCCTAATACACCAAATCACTGAACAATAATGTCCCTAATGCTTGAGACTAAGAAATAAAGAAATTATATTGATGTCCACAATATACTAGCAACACCAAGAAAAGATACACAAAATTAAGTAAGAAATACATCTTATAGTTTCGTTCTTTTCATAGATTTGGTCACATGTAATTAAGCTTTCCCAAAATGCAACCCTAATTATTACTTGAATACTAGTTCTTTGCTAAATACAATTTCAATTCCCAATGATCATATTTCCCCCTTCCCACCTATAAATAGGAATACAGAACACTAGAATTTCTATGGACCACTCCCCCTCCAAATTCTTCCTTACTACCATCTTAATATGTCAGTGCAATATTTTCCACGGAACAGACAGTGGGACATTTTTGTTCCTACACAAATCCAATAAGGTTATTACCATCCTATGCAAAAATGCCTTCATATACCTCTTTGTTCCAGATTTCACATTGTAAAAAAGGGATGCCTGCTTCATTACATAAAGTTTAAGAACTTTGTTATCAAAGGTTAACATATACACAAACTATGCTAACTAGATGCATAGAATGAAAACATCTTGTATGTTATTGCCATCTTCACCTCCAGATCAGAGATAGGTTCTAAAATTTATTTTGGGACTCTAAAGTGGACTGACAGTCACTAAGATCTCTTCTTAAACATAAAACACCATGTCCATGAAACAATGAAAAGACACAATGAAAATAATGGTAATGTTCTTTGTCATGTGAGACACAATGAAACATGTCACAAGACTTTCAAAGTTGCATATATCATGTCACAAGATTTTGGAAGTTGCATCATTAACAAAAGCTGAAATTATCATTAAGTGTATAAAAAAATTACATTCACAGATATATACAAGCTATAGAAATAGCCTTGTGTATATTATCAGCTATATAATGTACATCTATCTGTCTTATAAAATTATTACATGACATCATGAATTTCTTTTAGTCTTCTTTTTTTCTTTCCAGTGCTTAAGCAAATCATCAATGTCCATGTCTTCATTTACTCAGTGCTCTTCAACAGCTGATGTTGTTTCAATCCTTTCACGTTGAGTATGTATGGTCTCATACCCATGGCGAGGATGCTGCTGTTAGGGGCCATCACCTAAAAAAATAAAAATAATTGAATTTATATGGCCAATTCGTAAATATCATTGAAGTAGTTCATTATGCCCTAAAACAAAAGTCTACAATGTAATTATTTACCTGGTCCTCTAGTCAGCACCGTTGGAATGGTTGTCGGAATTTTCTTCTGATCTTTAGGTTGAGGATGATCATCTATGACATTCTCTGCCATTGAAACGTCAAAATTTATAAGTATAAAATTATTAAGTATATGATTAATATATGGACATTTTACTGTTGTGGGCCTCATTCACAAGAACATCTTGGGGATGCACCTCACTGGGATGGGGCTACTGGGGAGCACCATGATCTTCTGGCTGTGTTTCACTATCAACGCTCTATTGTTCATTACTAATGGTAGGGTTGATAGTGTTGCTCACCTGATTAAAACAAAGTAAGACATTAAATTATGGACGATATCAAACATTTACGTATTTTATAAGTAATGAAAGGTTAATGTGGACTGATTTTTATTTACCTTATCCAGAAAATTGGATCTTGGTGTCTGCCCCATGCTTTTCCTTTGATCAGCCATGAATTTATAACCGTACTTGTAACCAAGTTGGAGGTCTTCCTCCGTGGTTCCAGTTCCGAAGTTGTCACCCTGTATTGCATAAGGGTATGGTTTTTTAACATTTTTGGCTACAATTACCTTAAAGTTGTAAGGTGATACAATTAATATTCTTAAGATGTTTGGGTACTTACTCGTGACTGTAACCTCAAGTAGTCGCCCGAGCCTAGCTTGTGTTGGCCATGTTTGGAAATCCTTTCTTTGGTTTCCTTCGAAGTGTTAGACAACCTATCATCAAAATTTTCAAGTATGTTATATATCCACACTTTTATTTAGATCTAAAGAAACATAAAGCTAGTATTGAATTCAAAAAATTGTAATTTACCTTGGTGTACCAATGATTTGTTCTCCTAATTTTCTCAAAATCTCCTCTTTTGCATCATCAATGATTGCCTTCCACTCCCTCTCTAGAATTGAGGGAGGATGCTCATACCTAGGATTTCTTGCCAAGCTTCATCTATAAACATCCCATATGTATTTTAAATATTCACCGGCTGCAGATGTGACCACTTTTGTATTGAACATGTCTACACAAAAGAGGCCTTCAAGATATAATCCATAAGTTCCTTTTTGAGGTTGGAATTTTGGCAATTCCACCTCATGCATAAGGTTGCCCCAAAAAAAGACAAGGCCTTGCTCTCTACGTGCCTATTAAAAATGTTGTTTTCTACACACAAAAGATATGATCATTAATTTAAAATTAATAATCTAGATGATTTTTGTATGAGGACAACATTAAACGATTAAAATATGAATTAAAACTACCTGGGAGTCTTGATTGTTTTAATGGAAGTCCATTATTGTTGACCAAAAATGTGCATGGAAGGGTCCTCGTGCTTGTCACACGTCTAACCCTAGGAAATGCATCCATATCAACCACATCACTATGATCCTCATCTCTGCCACCCTCTCTAGACTCTGATCGAGGTGTGGATGCCTGTCGGTGCCTGTCATGGCTCCTATCTAAATGAGGTGTGGAATATGGAGAAGTAAATAGTTCTTTTGCAACTGTATGACCGCTCGCATCAGGAATCTGTAGCGTCTCTGTAGTGCCACTACTACCAACCCCGGGCTGAACAAGCTTCAAATATTCCTTTATAAAAAAGTAAATGTTTTTTCGTGAGATAATGTAAAAGTTAAATAAAAAAGTATCATAATTGAACATATGAGTGCATTAAACAAAAAAATAAAAAAACTATGGTTATTACCTTATATGTGTTAAGTTGTGACATAAGGAGCTTGATCCTTTCTTTGACGTCCAGGGTTTTTTCTGGACGATCTAACAAGCTAAATAGTTCCTTGTTATCTTTAATGATTTTTTTATTTATTGAGACCATCAGATCAACACAAGAATAAAACCCCTCCTCATCGGCGGAATCATGATCCACATGGCTTGGTGACTACATATAATTTCAGCAAAAACAATGTTATTTCAATAAAATTATATAAGCAAATAATAAAAACAACGTAAAATGAAAGTGGAAATTGATAATCATTTACATGTTCTACGGTTGGCCCTTTTCCACGATCATCCTGCCACATTACAATATAAATAGAACCCCCAAATATTTAAAAAATTGTTAATGATAACAAAAAAACAATGTTAACGATAATATTTACAACAATGTTAAAGATAATAAAAAAATATAATGAAATAAGTAGGGGTTTCTTAAAGAGGTGTTGCATGAGAACCTGCACACTATTAGTCAATGTGTCTATTCAATTAAAATGGTAATCCACTAATAACTCTTTCCCGGGAGCTATCTTTTTTATTTCACACAGGACTAGTCGATTCTCTTCACGTCCCTCAAATATGCAATTCAGTTGTTTGTTTGTTTTCCTGGGTCATGTGTTGTTTATAAACCCTGCAATATTGCCAGAAGCTTTAGGCCTTCCATCAATATAGATAGTCTCTCCCTTATTTTTATCCTTGTTTATTAGTTGTATATAATTTGTGGCGAGTGCATATCTCCGCATACTTCGCATGTACAGGACCAACCGCATCCAATCGTTATAATTGTAAAACGGTCTGACATAGTCCATCAATTCAATTACTGTATTGTATTTTAAAATTATTCCATCCATGGAAAATATCCCCAAGACATGCAGGGAGGATGGTGCAATGCAATATGTCCTATTATTGACAATGAAGTCAACATCTATAGGAGGTAGTTCCTTAGGTACTCATTGCTTCACTAGATGCTTATACATGAGTGGAACATCTATGTCTCCTATGCTCTCATCATCATAAGAGCATGATCCTCCTTTGGCAAGAAAACATTTCATGCATCTACAAAATTTTATTCTGACTTTTTCATCTCTGGTCCTTGTTTTCTTATCATATCTACTAGATGCAGTCGCATTTCTGACCTCAATTTGTCCTAAGATTTCCTCACTCGACGAAGAAATATCTGGCAGGTACCTGTTTGGTTGTACCTTCAGTTGCATGTGCACGTGTTGTTAGTTAGTAGTCTATCATCATATTCACAGTTCTAAATAAATTTTTTATATCAGATCCATAGGAATTGAGCAGATTTGTCATTTCAAATATTTCCAATGCAATAACTTTCTTAGAAACATGGTACCTAGACTTAATCCTAATGCATGATATTTTAGTTTTGGATGCCTTGGTGGGCCTAGGGTTCCATTGCTTAAGTTTGTTAGACACTTGACACTTGCTAGAAGCATATTGCATCAAAGTTTTGCTTGCATGAGGAATACAACCACATCCACTCTCATGTTTCTCCATGGTAAGATGCATCAAGTATACAAAGGTATGAGTCTATGATAGTTGGATATGATGTGGAATAATAATTAAATTTCTAACGAGATCTGTCTCGGGAATCCTTAAACATGGTTGGCTCATTAAACACAAGTTCCAATTAAATTCCACCACATGGAAATGCAACATCAACATGAATGAACTTGGAAGGAATAGTGGATATGATGTGGACTAATGATTAAATGTCTAACGAGATCCATCTCAGGAATACTTATAGGATCCATGTCTTGTGTTCTAACACCTCCCATATAAGAAGAGCCATGTCTCGTGTACTAACACCTCCCATATAGGAAGAGCTATGCATCTTTGATATGGATAGAGGAGAAAAATAGTGAGGGAGAGACCCAAGTCCAGTACTCCTGGTAGAGCCAATGAAACCTCCCTTTAATATTATAATAAATGGGACATCTAAATATGAGTTTCTCTTGCATCTGAATCAATATCTTTCAATTGACGCAATTGACAAATACTTTCTAACAAGGAATGTGATGATTTACCCAATTGGGAGTTGATGAAATAAAACCCTAAACTTGCCAAGAGAAATCCTAAGGATATGCATTCAATGTCTTTGAGTATAGGAAAGTTTGACTATAAGTTCATCCTTCAGCTATATGAAGTGCTTGAAGTAGAAGGCCATCTTAGGGTCAAGTCCCTTAGGGGGTGTTCAATTGACCTATATGTATTGTTTGCGGATATCCTCTCTAATCACCTTGTTCAAGGAGCTAGAATGTGACTGGTGGGATCCAAGGAGTATCTATAAGGGGGGAGACAATCAAAAGAGATTCCAACAAACTAAAATAAAAAAGATACCTTAGAGGACCAAATTGCCTCATCCTAGAGGGGATTGTAGAGGCAATCTCTTTTGATGAATAAAGATCCAATAAGGTGTATCTCTCCTTCCATGTTGAGGAACCTGTTGATTCTTCAAAATTTTGTGGGGGAATACATATTCCCAAATGCCCATGGTGGAAGGATAGGAAGCACTTTGGGATGTTTTAGAATGGGTGATAGAAAAATTTGAAATCAATTTTCCATTGGAAACAAGACTACTTACTTTTCTCTTCATGTTTTGACTTCTATCTTTCTTCAAAAACCAAACTTACAACAACAACTAGAATGTGTTTTGGAGTTGGGTCATGGAGGCGACACTTCAACAAAATTTGAGATTGAATTTGACATGGAATTTTTGAATGATTTGTCATTGGATAAACATGCTAGATTTGTTGGCAATGAATATGAGGATATTTTGGAATAAGGGAATAGGATCAAGAAGGGAATAAGTTTAGTGTGGAAGTGTTTAATTTCCTAACACTCTTGAGATGCCTTTTTCACCTTTAGGTACTTAAGGAGGACTAAATCAAAGGATTATATGCACACAATACTTGGGTTCTAACCTCGGTTCTAATAATTCCCATTCCCCTAAAATCTCTAGATGTAAAACATAAAAACAAACTAGCTCAGTGAAAGCCTATCCTATAAGTTGACTTGGCGTAAATAAATTTTCAATATGTTCTTGGGAAACCTTAGAAGGGACCTAACAATAAGAGTAGTGAACATGAGTGGTGATAACAATTTGGTATAGATTTGGAACTTAGTTTTCAGTGACGAAAGTTTAGTGATTCACTTCTTGGGTTCAAAACCCGGTTCTAATAATTCCCATTCCCCTAAAATATCTAGATGTAAAACATAAAAACAAACTATCTCAGTGAAAGCCTATCCTATAAGTTGACTTGGCGTAAATAAATTTTCAAGATGTTCTTGGGCAACCTTAGAAGGGACCTAACAATAAGAGTAATAAACATGAGTGGTGATAACAATTTGGTATAGATTTGGAACTTAGTTTCCAGTGACGAAGGTTTAGTGATTCACTTCTTGGGTTCGAACCCCGGTTCTAATAATTCCCATTCCCCTAAAATAAGTTACTTTGTTGCACTTCCAGTGCTTAGTAATGATGATACAATTGCAATACATGTGGTGGTTGATGGGAGGTTACTTGGTTACTCTAATATAATGTTTTGATAGACAATGCATCACAAAAGGATTTATGAGTATTTGACATTGTATATGCATGATTTAGTGATTTCAAGGGTACAATATTCCCAGATAGCATTCCACTCTTGAGTTGCATAAAGTTACATAAAGGGTACAATGTTGCATAAAGTTGCATAAGTTATATAAATTTGCATAAGCTGCATAAGTTGCATGTTGCATAGTTGCATAGTTTCATACAAAATTGTTGCAATATAGTTCTAAATTACATCTTATAGTTGCATATAGTTGCAATATACAAATGTCGATGATAGCTCAATTACGTCTTATATGCCATATTCTAACCCTCTTGTTCTAAATTTCCCTAACTCCATAGGTCAATTGGATAGGCATTGGTCTTGACAAATTCCACCATCCATTTTATTGTAAAGATTACATAAAAAACCTTTATTTACTAAGGTTTCCCCCCTAGTGCCAAAAAAAACCAGCCTAAAGTGAGTGGAAGATTTGTTGAGGTGACAATGGGCAACCTTCCTAAGTGCCCCTAGAAGTGTACTTTCTCAAAGGACTTTTTAACATTTGAAGTGCATGTTTGGGAGGTAACAAGTATAAAAAAAGGTTAGGATATATCATGACAAGAGAAACATACTATAGATAGTGAAGGGGTGTAGGATAAGCACAGAAGTAAGAAAAATTAAACCAAGCAAGAAAAAGGAACGATCAATCAAGAATATGATCAAGCAATATAAAGGTCCAAGAGCAACAACAAGGAAAAAAGACAAAAAAAATGGCTAAATGTAATCAACCAAGAGTTCAATCAAAGTGTAACTAACAAGCATATGGTGGCAAAGAAACCAAGTATAAAATATGAAATAAAAATAAGTTGTGAATCATACCTCTACTACAATTAATATTGACATGAATCAAATTCCTACCATTGATATATTAGTGATCCATAAATAGATTGTGATATTGTTTCTAAGGACTATCTTAGCCAACAAATGCTATAACCATAGGTGTAACATAGTTGTTGAACAAATAAAGTGATGTTATGAGTTTGCAACTGATTTAAAGTGGTGTTCTTAGTTTTCAAGATTTTGTAGCCACTCTAACTTAACTTCTATCCCTAATTGTGGAGGACCAATTCTACCTTATGCTATTTCCCATCACATGAAATAGTTTTATCACCCAATATTGGAACTTGAAAGTCAAAGATAGGGTGGAAAAACACATTTAGTTGTTTTTCATTCATGTATCTATGAAAATATGTGAACTACAACTATCTATAAGTTTTGGTGCATATGTAAATGCACTTGCTTACTTCAACACACTTTATTTAGTGTCATTTTTACCTTAAATGCATTATTTTCTTTAGTGATTTCGTACACACATGAAATTAATCTTAGATTTTTTTTGCTTCCTTGATTTAATGAGAGATTCATGGAATGCCTTTTTTTATAGAACCTCTCTATAAAACACTTGCATTTCTACTACTTAATAGACCAATATTGTTTTGTAGATAAGCCAATCAATGAACATGGCAATACTCTTTTGCAATAGTCTAGTTTTACAACACATCTAGTTCCGTGGGGGATTTGATGTGGCTCAACTTGTTGGTACACATTATGTGAATATCGCTAAAAATATCACCTACTTACCCAGGGAAAGTATTCATGGTGTAGTAAAAAATTGCATGCATGATTAGGAGACAATTTCTTGGTGTGGGAACCCACTTCTATTATGCTAAACAAGTCAATATTACACAATTTCTTTGTGGTGGTGAAAGCACTCTTTCTTTATGCTATTGAAGTCTCTATTTTGTAGTATCTTTCATAGCTTTGAAGGCATCCTTCTATTACACTACTAGATTCTCTATTCTATAGTCACTTCATGGTGTTGTAAATACTCTTCTATTAGGCTACAAAAGGCTCTATCTGATAGTTTATTTAATGGGCTCAAAGAAACTAGATTTCTTCTATAGAAATCATAGTTCCATAGTAGGGTTATTGTTTTGAAGCTTCCTTCCCTCAACTACAAAAATATATTTTGTAGTATCATGAATGCTATAGTAATGGATCGAAGTCAATTTCCCCTTCTTACACCATTTAATTACCATCATTGGAAATCAAATATGTTATTTTTTAGGAGTAGAGGGCTATTTAGAATCATGATGGGGATTAAATTCGAATCTATAATAGATGATGGAAATATGAAGTGGTTTAACATATGTGATGAAGCCTATGGTTTATTATGTCTATCCATCTCTCTTGATCTTATTTTCCACATTAAATTTGGTAGTTCACCCAATCAAATATGGACTACTTTGGAAGGATTGTTTGGGAAGCATAATGTGTTAAGAGGACGCCACTTGGAGAAGGGGATCATCATATTGAGACTAGGAAGTCTTGAAACCATCCAAGAATTCTTTTGAAACTACTTGGAAGATGGCATCCCTTCATGATTTTGTTGTTGTGTTGACCAGGGAACAAGCTAACTTTATACACATGTGTGATTTAAAGAAATCCAAAGCACATTCCCTTGCTACAAATTGGGGCACTAAGGAGTCCTCGAAATCCTCAAACAATGTTACAAGAAAAATCAGATAAATGAAGATATAAAAAATGCCATTAACAAAGGCAAAAAATAGAGAGCTACCAAAGTTCTGGAGCTACTTTGCAGTGATCTAATGGGTACAATTTCACGGGCTTGTTCACTAGTTCGCTTCGTTCGAATTTTCCTTCTTATAACATTTGTTTCTTAAATAAATGTAACATAGTTGTTGAAAAAACCAAGAATTCATGTACGTAGTGTTATCTATTGAAAATTTAGGGCTTCCAACCAATGGAATTCTACGGGAAGATTGGTATCTACCACTAATATATTGTAATCCCTTACCGATGATTTTGGCGGCATTTCTCGAGCTAGGGCACCTATGTCACTTGAGCTAGGGATCCTCTGTCTCCCATGTGCCCTCCTCCCGTGCGCCTCTCCCTCCTTCTCCTCCTTCTCTCCCGTGCCCTAGCCTCCTCCCATGCATGCGAGTGTATAGTGGTGGTGATTGTTTGTAGCTCTGCGCACAAGTGTATGGTGTTATCACCCTATAAGTTATGGGATCAACTGGTGACTGGGATATTATTTGTCTCTAGTGTTTTTTGTTGACAAATGATTTTTCATTCTACAAATAATTTGAGAAAGAAAAGAAAAAGAAAGAAAAGAAAAAAGAAAAAGAAAGAAAAGAAAAAAGAAAAAGAAAAGAAAAGAGGGCATAAAAAATTGAAATAAAA
>ML778244.1:403903-423695 GCA_009831015.1 Picea engelmannii | reverse complement strand
GGGGGGGGGGGGTCTGGAATTGCTGATAAGACCCGCGCGCATTTGGATGGCCCAGGATCGAGTGCATAGATCTATAGTCAACATTGGATTCCGGGCCCCCCCGTCTGTTCTACCTTTAATGGAGGGGGAGGTTCCAGAATGAGTGATAAAAATCATGCAAAGATTTGCGGCCATGAAACAAGCGCTCAGATCAATGGCTCAAAATGTTTTTTGGACCCCCCCCGACTGATCTACTTTTAACCAAGGGGGGGGGGTCCGAAATGGAATCTTCCCTCTGGCATGCCCCTCTTTATACGTGGCCTCAATTTAATGGTCCCGAGTTCCATCACCGCCTACTGTCTGACATACATTCATCACATCTTGACATCACTGTCCACCTTTCTGAAAAGGGTCACGTCCCATAAACTTATGTCATTCCTTTCCCCTCAGTCGCCTGCGGCAAGCCCCATCACCATGTCTTTATCCCAATCGATCGCCGCCACGTCACTTGTCTGTATTCCCTCAGTTACCATCACCGACCATCTCACATCC
This sequence comes from Picea engelmannii, assembly GCA_009831015.1. Taxonomy (NCBI): domain Eukaryota; kingdom Viridiplantae; phylum Streptophyta; class Pinopsida; order Pinales; family Pinaceae; genus Picea; species Picea engelmannii. The sequence goes on along the minus strand of ML778244.1, from coordinate 423,164 downwards.
CAAATGATCCGTTGGCCATTTATTACTGGATAACCTATCCGTTATCTAGCTGACCTGTCTCCGGTGCCCAACGAACACTCATTTGCTCAAAACTACCCTCATTCTCCCTTTTCTCACCATTTACCACTCGTCGCACCAGAGATTTTTTTACACCGTTGACTCCTCCGTTACACTCAGTTTCCCTCATCCACAGTCAGTCACCCCCACTAACGTTGTTTGTCTTGCAGGTACTGATTGTAGAAATGGCACCAACGTCCAAACAAGTAGAAGGAGAGGAGAATCATTTTCTCCCGCCTCCTTTCGACCTTGATAGGATCCCACTGGTCGACAAAGACTGATTAATCATAGATATAAAGTGCGATTTTGATTTCCCAGACCTTCAGTCGTGGCTCAAGGAGGTCTTCCTGGACCAGAGCGATGAAATTGGACTCTGGGAGTCCAATTTACCCCTTTACCTCTTCCCTCAAATTCATCCTTTTCCAGAGTTTGCCTTCAAGTGCCAAGCTCACTACATTCCCGAGCAAAGAGCCATCATCTCCTCGTCTAGAGATATTGTTTTCCTTGTCACACCCAAATCTATTGAACAAATGATGCAAATTCCCTGAGCCAACTCTGCGTCACCCTTCAACCTGGAAATTATTACAGAGTTGTATCGAAAAATGACCTTCCCCCAAGGAGCTCAAATATTCGAGCTTTTCCTTCCCCCATCCACTCAATTCCCCTCCACAAATCCTCCGTATCCTTCCTCCATGTTCTCGACTAAAGGAAACCAGATCATTTCATCCCTTTGTGCCTTGTTAGGATACTATTCTGATCAGTGGGTAGATGAACCCATTCTAGGTTTTCTATCCATCTTCTCTACCGATGAAAAGCCCACCACCCAGTTTGATTTCAGCACTTTTCTGGCAGACAATATTCACGAACAGTTCGTGAATTTCTCCATGGAAGGCATGTTCAGATACTCTTCCATACTGGCATACTTGTTCATTTTCTTCCAAGCGTAAAAATTCATGTTTTCCATGCAAAAGATGGATGGAGATGGTAGACCCTAGGCAGTGACATCATGGACCTACTTGCCCAAGAACAACTCCATAGAGTTCAGTTTCAAGGAGTTCATTGATCAGTTCTACCACCCTGTGGTAAGTATGCTAGGCGGTAGGCCCGAGCTTCAGATAAACGATGAAGTTCAGAGGATCCTGCATCTCTTGGATAACACAAATACAAGGGATTGGTATTTGTATCAAGACTACACCGAGATCAGAGTATACGAGTACGAGTTGGCACCGTATAAGCTGCCCAAGTATCTTCCTATCATAATTTTTTCTTTGAAATATATAAGGCAGATAATAAATTCTGATGATATCCATTTTGTGTCATTGAAGAAAAAGCAGCAGCTTAGAATCAAGGGGCAGATTGGCTCCTTCATCTGCAACAATCTTGGCGCTGGGGAAGAAGCAGACAGGATGCTGAGGGAAATGAAGTTCTCCATGAGTTTCCCCTGGCATTATGATCCATGTGGGATCATCTCAGAGATGAGGGTGAAGAACAAAAATGTCCCATATGTTCATGAATCCAGGCCTGAAGTTGAGAAGTTTGCAAATCAGACAGCTTGGGAGCTGAACACATTGGTCGAAGTACAACAACAGGATCCCCCAGCCACTATATCTCAAACATCCACGCCACAGGTCCCGAAGGAGAAAAGGCTTCAGCAAGATTTATCTCTGCCTATCATGGAGGTATCGTCCGAAGAGTTCCAACTTCATACTAAGAGGCCTAAGACTATGCCATTTCTTGGCCCGACCGGAGAAAAAGAAGCCCTGTCTACAACAGTGATCAAGGTTGATAGTCCACCCTTCGGTTCGAGCCTCCATAAGGTCATAAACTCAGTAGTGCCATAGAAATATACATATTCTCTATTGACCACCCATTTAGTCAAGGTGGGACCGAAGCTGAGTATCTTCAAAAAGTATGAGCTGATCAAGAAAAAGAACCAGACCCTGACCAGCAACACTTGCACCCAGTTCTAGAAGTAGACATCGACTGCGCAACATAGGTTGCTATCGGCATTCAACACTAAGAAGGGAATAATGCATATGGCATTCCTTGAGGCACATGTACCAGATCCAAAGGTGATCACTGACTACAAGAGGATCACCTTCGAATTCTAAACGAAGGACGTGCATCCGGCCAATCAGATGGATTTGCATGAGCAGACCGGGGAAATTGTTTTTTACACGCTAGTGAATGCTTACACTACTTCATGAAAACTGTGAGTGTCCCTGAACATTGTTCAAACACAACTCAAGTTGGAGAAGATATCGTCCTTTGCCAAGGACAATAGGATCAAGACTTTGGAGGAGTTGGTCCTCAGGATCGGTTACGATCCTGCGAACGTGAAAGCAACTGAGGAAATGATAAAGAAGAAGAATGCTAACATAGCCTCCTTGAGGAAACAACTAAATCTCTCACCCACAGAGGATTCACAGGAAAAGTAGATAGCAGAGAAAGAAGGACAGAAAGATGAAATGATTAAACTACTCATGGAGAAAAATGCACAGCTAAAGGAGATGTAGGCTGAGATGGAAAAACTAGTAAAAGAGAAAGAGAAACTGAAACCAATGGAGGTCATTCCATTGAGTGCTATTCCAATTTTAGGAGTGAGCATAGAAACAGTGACAGAGGTCCCATCAGCAAATCCATTGACATCCCTGGAGAAGACAACCGACCTGGCTAAGTCTATGGAAAAGATGAACCTGCAGGAAACAGAGATCAACAGACTAAAAAAGGAGATTGAGAACCTTCAGGAACTCAAATCTTCCTTTCAGACCAGCCTCTCTAAGGAAAAGCAGGTGACAAATCATCTCAAACAGGAGTTACAGCAGCTCCAGAAGCAAACAGTGGCAGAAAAAACCTTGGCCGAGGTTAAAGAAAGCATATGGACAAACATCACTAAGTCCATGAACGAGATATGTCCCATGATACAGATAATGTTTGAGTAGAATGAGTTGGTGCTGAAAAGAAAACAAGCCATCGAGAAGATCATATCGGAACTGGGAGAGATACCAACACAGGAAAACAAGATCATCAAGTTCCTCAATTCTAAGACCAGGGAAGAGCTGGAAGAGCTGAAAATTGAAGACAAAACAGAGACCATCCTTGAGGTCAAAAGAGTTCTGACCAAGAGAGGATTAATGCTTCATCTGGAAGAAAAGGTTCAGACCATGGACCTAGGGGTACAAAGATTTTTTAGTAAAATTGAGGCTCTCCAGAAGAAAGGTCTTCCTGGTCTGAAGGTAATCAATGATAAATTGATGACACTCCCTGACTACAAGAAGAGATTGGCCGGTGTGGCTAAGGATAGTTCAAAGTTTGCAGGAATTCAAGGGAGCATCACTGGCAAGGAATTCCTAGATTCCCTTTAGTGGGACATCAATATCCAACACAATATTCGATACATCTTCCTCACCAAACCTACCTTCGCCAAGTACATAGAAATTTATGAAGTGTATCGAAGGCTACTCAAAGTCAACGTGCCCAGTCATCTCCGATGGGAGGAACTCTGTGATCTGATCGAGTAGTAGATGAGCTGTCCCAATCTAGTCAGTTGTCCAGTCAGATGAGGTCGTGTAGAGGCTTCATCAACGGTCCACCCAGAAATCAGTGTGCAGTTACACCACATCATCATGCAGTTCCTAGATTTAGGAAATTTGTTAAGTTAGTTAGGCTAAAAATAGTTTTAGCACGTCCTGGTCATTAATGACGGGATCGTTTGTAATTTGAGTTATAAATACTTCACCTTTTGAAGTATTGAGGGTTGATGATCTTCACACCCTAAAGCTATCAGACTATAACATTTTTGAAGATATCTTCCATTAATAAAAAGGAGGCACTTTTACAGGATTCTTGCGTGTATTCACTGGTGATGTTTTTCTGTCTAAGTTGAATGTTATTCTCGCTTTGTTATCATATTGTTTTCTGGATCTAATCTTTAGAAGTAACGAAAGTTGCAGGATTTATCTCGTATACCTTGTTTCTGACTTGAAAGATTTTAGTGTTTTATCTTCTGGTGTTTTCAATAAAGAAATTCTTAACTGCTTCTTTGTTGAAATTATCTTTCTCACCTTTTCTGCTATTCATCATTTATGCTACTGAAGGATTCAGTGATTATATTATCCTGCCCTGTGAAAGTTTCCCTTTTCGTTTCTATCTTGGATTTCATATTTTATTTAAGACACAGACCCCATAGCCCAATGGATGTGTAGACTGTCTCAACCAACTCGACAAATATTATAATGGAAAAAAAACGACCTATTTATTTACCTAGAATAATATTTAAAATTTGAACCATAGCTAAATCATATAGAGAGATCCCTCTCTGAAGTTGGAAGGGCTAGATCCCAGCTTCAAAAGCGGTTGGATAAAGATACCTTAGTAGATTTCTTCTGTTGTCAACCTCTAGGAAATTTTCAGAGTGCTAACATAATGGCGACTCCGCTAGGGACGAACATATAAAATTTATAACTTCACATTTTCTTTCCCTAAAAGAAAGTCTGTTCCTAAAAGATTGCAAATTTGAGAAGAAAGTAATGTTTAGAGGTTGATTAAATTTGTACATATTATTTTCGGACTCATAAAACTAAGAAAAATATATATAAAAGTCAAAAATAAATCTAGCTCCCAAGAAAGTTTTTACTCGATCTCATCCAGACCCAGAACCTACGATAGTGACAGATAACCCGAAAAAATTGCTCAGGAAAAAGACCGTAGCTGAAGGCTCAGTGAGTCATACTCCCTTGCATAAGTCCCTTTCCTTTTCAGGGGAACCTGTTACCTTTCGAAACCCTGACTTTGACACCTTGTCCCGACAAATCCTGGTTAGAACACGGTCTGATAGTTTTGTGACTGGAATCATTTTTGACCCAACTATTTTGCAACCCCGAACCCTTGAAGTTCTGTCTCCCACTGCTAAACCGCAAACCACTCCCTCAGTGCTATCTAGTCCCTCCTCGTCCTTGTCTTCAGTCACTACCTCGCCGATCCTCCAGTCGGTTATCCCACCTCCTCCACCCATCATGGTGGCTAGATATGCTCCCTTGGTGTTGGCTGCCCTTCTTCATTCCATGCCCCAAGACTATAAAACTAGACTTCCACAGTTCGATGCAACAAAACCTTTGAATGCACAACAACAAGTTGATAAAATGAATGATTATTTTGATTTGCATGAAGTAGATGAGGTTGACGTTCAAATGAGACTGTTTGCCCAAAGTTTGATAGGTGACGTTAAAAAATGGTATAAAGGTTTACGTGATGCCTCCGTCCTCGACCTTACAACATTCCAAAGGAGTTTTCTAGACAGATGGGAGGTAAAGAAAAATCCTCTCCAAATATTGTCAGAATACGAAAATATTAGAAGAAATCAAGGTGAGACAGTACAAGATTACTGCACTCGTTTCAATAACCTGTACAACACAATCCCAGCTGAAATCAAACCTCCATAGTGTTTGGCATTGATAAAATTCCATGATGGTTTTGACCTTGACATGTCATACCAACTAAGGGAAAGAAATTCTACCACCCTGGAAGATATGCAGAAAAGTGTAATAAGTGTGGAAGCCAATTTGTTGGCAAAAAGGGCACATCAAAGGTCAGAGAGGACAGTCACAATTAAAGAAGAACCTTCCACATCAACCTCAGATTCCAAATTGGATTCTTTGGCCAGAGCAATGGAAAGAATGATGGAAAGACTTACCATGTCAGAAATAAATCCTCCAAGAGACAACCCACCTGCTACTCAGGTTCAGAATCCTAACTTTAGGAGAAACCCTCCTCAAATCAAACAGAGAGATCCTAGGGATCAAAGAGAGCATAGAGGTCGAGATCAATAGATCAGACCTCCCCTATAGGAAAATTATGCTGATGAAGGGGAGGAAGTGATTGAGGAACTAAAGGATACTCACATAAATCTCATGGGCATTCACGATAATGAAGCTATTTTCCTTACCCAAGAATAGCAAGAACTTTTTCTTCTCAATCAAACAAAAGTAAGTGAATAAGCGGAAGATGCAGAACAACAGGCATTCGAAAATGCCATTTTGGAGGTACACCGGTAGTATAATCTACGGAGTAAAAAGACAGAAGGGAGTTCCCCAAAAAAGACGATTGGAACTAAGAAGGTGATCGAAACCAAGAAGGCCTCTGAGCCATCTGTCGAGAATATTCCTGAAGAGAGCACTGCCGAAGTTCCCGCAAAGAAAAACCTTACTATTCTGAAAAGATCGTCACAGCCCGAGGTTTCACCTATTAATCCACCAAGTACTTCTGTCCAGAAGATTGTGGCGGACAAACCATAATTGATGAGCCAAGGCAGAGCTCCTACACCTTTCAGCCTTCAGGGGGAACTAGCCAAAGTAAAAATTCCCATTCCACTTTTCGAGTTGATGAAAAAATATGTTTATCGCTCACAGGTGATTAAAGCAATGACGATTGAACCTGACATAGGCACGTAGGCCTTAACCATTGGATCAACAAATCATTCAGATACCGTGAACCTTACAGATGATCAACCTGAACTTATGTTCGGACCTGAAGTAGATGTCCGAGACGATAATGGTGATGTCACTCCTTTTTACATCAGTCTAAACATACATGACCTGATATTGCATAACGCTATGCTAGATTCAGGTGCTTCCCACAATCTGATGCCTAAAGAAGTGATGGATAAACTGGGACTGGAGGTCACTAGACCTTACAAGGATTTACACTCATTTGACTCTAGTAAAGTTAGATGTATTGGTTTGATCAAGGACCTATGTATCACCCTGGTTTAGATTCCTGCAAAGAGAATGGTCATGGATGTGGTAGTTGCAGACACCCCTCCGAAGTATGGAATGTTGCTATCCCGGTCTTGGGGAGATAAGTTGAGAGGTACCCTGCAGCTAGATATGTCTTATGCCACTATCCCAGTTTTCGGGCAACAAAGAAGGCTATACAGAGAAACATTGATGAAATACATGGTCAGTAGCCAGGAAAAACCACACAACTATCCTCTTTACTCCGCACATTCTGACTTGGATTCTCTTATCCTATATAACGATGGTGACACAGAAGAGAAAAACCCTTAGCTGGGAGAAGATACATCTAGTTAGGATGAAGGCCAAGAAACCATTGAGGTATCAAGGAAGAAAAACGTAATAACTAAAGAGTTACCAGAAGATTTCTGGAGCATGGATTTTGATGGCACAGTAATCAAAGAAGGAGCCAGAGCAGGAATTTGGCTGCATAATCAAAGAAATAGGTATTCAGAAAACCATTCTTACAAATTAAATTTCCAATGCACTAACAATATTGCCAAGTATGAAGCCTTGATGCTCGGTCTAAATATTTTGAAAAGAGTTGGTGTGAAACAGATTATGGTAAGAGGTGATTCTGAGTTAATAATCAAGCAAATCAAAGGTGAGTACGCTGCGAAACACCCACGTCTTAGAGCTTATAGGAATTATGTTCTTGATTCCCTTAGATGTTTCACTGAAGTTGACTTGCAGGTAATGCCGAGGGGACAAAACATTTTGGTGAACGGATTGGCTACGTCAGCATCCACATGTAAGATTCATTTCCGCTCAACTCGCCCATACATGGTAGAGGTGAAATGTAGACCAACCGTTCCCGAAAATATCAGGTACTGGCAAGTGTTTGGTAATGATGATCAAATCGAAGACTTTTTGCAGTGTAAAAATGATTTTGAATGTACAAATATAGATTTAGAGAATGAAGATGAAAATGTAAATAGATCTTATTTTAAAATTGATAGTGTAAATAACATAGATTCAGTAGAATTAGGCGATGACAAAATGGATGCCGATATTTTACATTTGAAAAGTAATGTTTTGCCTAGGGGCCTAGTTCCTTTAGAGGACTTGTTTGATTTTAACGACGTAGACAAAAAACCAAAAATTGAAGCCAATGGACAAGAGGTAGAAGACTGTAATATAGGGACAGAGGAGAAACCCAAGATAGTCAAATTGTCCAAATCACTGCCCCCTGAGAAAAAACTCAAATACATTGAGTTGTTCAAAGAATATTCAGATGTCTTTACCTGGGGTTATGAGGATTTGAAAGGATACCAGTATCATACAACACAGGATTCCAATAAAAGAAGACCAAAAACCGTTCAGACAGAAACTTAGGAGGATAAATCCCAAGTTACTCCCTATGATAGAAAAGGAAATCAAAAAAATGTACGATGCCAAAATCATAGTCCCGTTGCATTTTTCCAAATGGGTCTCTAATCTGGTCCCTATGCATAATAAATCTGGGGAAATCAGACTTTGCATAGATTTTCGAAATCTAAATAAGGTCTCCCTGAAGGAAAACTACCCCTTGCCCAAAATGGACCATATCCTACAAAGGGTGGTCGGATCCAGTCGAATCTCTTTACTGGACGGGTTCTCGGGTTATAATAAGGTCCTAGTTCACCCGGATGACCAAGACAAAAACTCTTTCACCACACCATGGGGCACTTTCATGTATGTGAAAATGCCTTTTGGTTTGATGAACGTTGGAGCCACTTTCCAGAGAGCGATGGATATCACCTTTGTGGAAGAATCGGGTAAGTTTATTGTCGTCTATTTGGATGATGTAACTGTGTTTTCCCGATCTGATGACGAACACCTGCAACACCTCAGACGAGTCTTCGAGAAATGTAGAAGGTTTGGGATTTCTTTAAATTTTAAGAAAATCCTTTTCGGACTAGAGGAAGGAAAACTGCTAGGACACATCATCTCTAAGGATGAAATCAAAATAGACCCTAGCAGAATCGAGGCCATACAAAAATTAGAAAACTCGAGAAACATCAAAGAATTACAGTCTTTTATTGGGAGAATAAACTTTCTACGAAGATTCATTCCCAATCTGGTGGAGCTCCTCAGAAACATTACAAATATGCTAAAAAAGGATGTGAAAATAAAGTGGGACTCTGAGTCCAGACAGTCTTTCGAACAAGTCAAATGAGCACTCACAGAGGCCCCTGTCTTGATCAGTCCCGATTGTACTAAGGATTTTTATCTTTTTTCTTTTGCTTCTGAACATACTATAGCAGCGGTATTACTACAAAGAATAGCGAAGGGTATGGACAACCCATAGCTTTCTTTAGTAAAGTGTTGAGAGACGCTGCTCTGAATTACAATATAATGGAGAAACGAGGTTTTGCCTTGGTAAAGCTATACAATATTTTAGGGTCTACATTCTCCATTCCCACACCATAGCATATGTTCCGAATGTGGTAGTGAAAGACATTTTGACCCAGGACAATCCGGATGGAAGAAGGGGAAAATGGATTGCTGTCATTTTAGAATACGCCATAGAGATTAAGCCTACGAAACTAATCAAAGGTCAAGGCCTTGCTAAATTAATGGCTGAATCTAATTTCCATGCTCTTGAAATTAATTTTTTAGCTGCAACAGATGAACATGGCGAGATGGCAGCTCCAAACGTGAGAGAGGTATTTCTCAACTCTCCATGGTACGCAGACCTTATATTCGTTTTGCAAAATTTACAAGCTCCCCCTGGTTTGACTAAGACTAAAGCTAGATTTTTGAAGTTGAAAGCCTTAAAATTCTGTATTCTAGAGGGCAATCTGTATTGGAAAAATCCTGGAGGTATTTTGTTAAATTTTTTATTCAAAGATGAAGCTGACAAAGTGTTACAAGAATTTCATGTAGGAGAATGTGGTGGCCATCTGAACTGGAAGGTCACAACCAACAAAATCCTCAGGGATGGTTTCTATTGGCCCACCCTGTTTGCTGATGTACATCATAAAGTGATTGCATGTCATCAATGTCAGTTGTTTGAGGGAAAAAGGAAACTCCTTCCTCTCCCCCTGAAACCGATCTCAGTTGAAGCCCCTTTCCAGCAATAGGGATTGGACTTCATTGGCGAAATACACCCCCCTTCTTCAGGCCAGCACAGGTGGATTCTCACTGCCACTGATTATTTTACCAAATGGATTGAGGTAGTACCAAGCAGGCAAGCCACTGACTCTGTTATTATCAAATTCCTTGAAAATAATATCTTGTCTCTCTTTGGATGTCCTAGAAAGATTATAACTGATAATGCAACTGCTTTTCGGTCGAAGAAACTCATAGATTTCTGCAACCAGTATCACATTGGTTTGGGACATTCCACAGCTTACTACCCTCAGGGGAATGGGCTAGCAGAATGTTCAAACAAAACCTTGGTAAACATCATCAAGAAGACGTTGCAAGAAAACAAGAATTTGTGGCATAACAAGTTGGTGTTTGCCTTGTGGGCTGACAGACTGACCACCAAAAGGTCAATTGGTATGTCACCATACCAGTTGGTCTATGCAACTGAAGTAGTTTTCCCCACTTCCTTAGGAGTCCCTATCATGAAGTTGCTTCAAGAAGTACAAGCTGAGCCAAATGACTCACAGAGAAGGATCAACCAGATGATCTAGTTGCAGCAGTCTAGGGAAGATGTTTTCAACAAGACTCAGGTAATCCAAGAAAGCATCAAGAAGATTTTTGACAAAAAAAACAAGGAAGATGATTTTGAGCTAGGAGATTTGGTGCTGAGATGGGACGCCAGAAATGAAGACAAGGGAAAACATGGAAAATTTGACAGTCTGTGGAGAGGACCATACATGATTCAAGCCTTCAGGAGAAACAACTCTTTCTTGCTAAACAACGCTGATGGGACAGATCTGCCAGGAGGACCTGTAAATGGTAGAATGTTGAAGCATTATGTGCCACCTCAGTAGAGACTTGAGTTTCACTCATCATTGTACATGCCACTTTTATTTTTCACCTGCATTTTCTGAGTGAATAACATAAGTCAGTTGGTTGAAGCCCGAAGAGAAGGCCCTAAGCCACTGACCTNCCATTTGTTTTTTTTTTTTTTTTTCGAAAATAAAACCAATCAATCAACAAAGGCTACTAGGTAGGAATTCTTAGAATGACCAGGACCAGGATTCTTGGCACTTCACATGGAAAGTACCATCCCCAGGTGGAGTTGTTGTTATCACCCTATAAGTTATAGGATCAATTGGTGACTGGGATATTATCTGTCTGTAGTGTTTTTTGTTGACAAATGATTTTTCATTCTGCAAATAATTTGAGAAAGAAAAGAAAAAGAAATAAAAAAAAAAAAAGGAAAAAGAAAAAAAAAGAGGGCACAAAAAATTGAAATAAAAGCCCCATGCAAATAATAGTAACTTGGTTCATACATTTCAAGCATGGCCAATTTATTTTTAAATTGATGTTGATAGGGTAGTGAATGAGTTTGGATAAACAATTTAAACTTAGCCAAAGTGTCTAGGTTAGATTAGTGAATAAATCTGGCCAGACTGTCTAATCTTGGTCAGATAGCCCCAGGGTAGAGTAATTTCTTAACCCAATAGTCTAATCTGGGTTAATTGTCATAGGAAGCTAGGTTAGAATATAGGCTAGTTTCTTTGTTGCTTCATTTCAATAAGAACTAGTTTGATGTAAGTGGTGCGCCATGTTTCAGATGTTTAAAAATTGTGTTGGTCAAGACCCATGGTGGTATCCACTTGAAAAACCTTGGAAAAACCCATAAAATGAATTTATCCTAAGTTTTCCTCAGCGCATGTGTTTTATGCTCCCCACTTATGCTCCTTGCACATATCAATGGTCCTGATTGTGGCGCCCAGATCTCCGATGAAAATATAATTCTGGACCCCCCCGACCGTTCTACCTTTAACGGAGGGGGGGGGGGGGGTTNAAGACCCGCTCACATCTGGACAACCCAGGATCGAGTGCGCATATCTACGGTCAACATTGGATTCCAGGCCCCCCTGTCTGTTCTGCCTTTAATGGAGGGGGGGGGGGTCCAAAATGAGTGATAAAAATAGTCCAAAGATCTGTGGCCATGAAACAAGTGCTCAGATCAATGGCTCGAAATTTTTTTCGGACCCCCCCGACTGTTCTGCTTTTAACCAGGGGGGGGGGTGTCCGGAATGGAATCTTCCCTCTAGCGGTCCCCTCTTTATACGTGACGTCAATTTAATGGTCTCGAGTTCCATCACCGCCTACTATCTGACATACATTCATCACATATTGACGTCACTGTCCACCTTTCTGAAAAGGGTCATGTCCCATAAACTTATGTCAGTCCTTTCCCCTCAGTCACCCGCGGCAAGCCCCATCACCATGACTTTATCCCAATCGATCGTCACCACGTCACTTGTCCATATTCCCTCAGTTACCATCACCCACCATCTCACATCCCAAATGATCCATTGGCCATTTATTACTGGATAACCTATCCGTTATCCAGCTGACCTGTCTCCTGCGCCCAACGGACACCCATTTTCTCAAAACTACCCTCATTCTCCCTTTTCTCACCATTTACCACTCATCGCACCAGAGAGTTTTTTACACCGTTGACTCCTCCGTTACACTTAGTTGCCCTCATCCACAGTCAGTCGCCCCAACTAACATTGTTTGTCTTGCAGGTATTGATTACAGAAATGGCGCCAAAGTCCAAGAAAGCAGAAGGAGCGGAGAATCCTTTTCTCCCGCCTCCTATCGACCTTAACAGGATCCCACTGGTCGAAAAAGACCGATTAATCATAGATACAAAGTGCGATTTTGATTTCGTAGACCTTCAATCATGGCTCAAGGAGGTCTTCCTAGACCAGAGCGACGAAATCGGACTCTGAGAGTCCAATTTACCCCTTTACCTCTTCCCTCAAATTCATCCTTTTCCATATTTTTCCCTCAAGTGCCAAGCTCACTACATTCCCGAGCAAAGAGCCATCATCTCCTAGTCCGGAGAGATTCGTTTCCTTGTCACACCCGAATCTATTGACCAAATGATGCAAATTCCCCGAGCCGACTCTGCGTCACCCTTCAACCTAGAAATTCTTACAGAGTTGTACTAGAAAATGGCCTTCCCCCAAAGAGATCAAATATTCGAGCTTTTCCTTCCCCCATCTACTCAATTCCCCTCCACAAATCCTCCGTATCCTTCCTCCATGTTCTCAACTAAAGGAGACCAGATTATTTCATCCCTTTGTGCCTTGTTAGGATACTATTCTGATCAGTGGGTAGATGAACCTATTCTGGGTTTTCTATCCATCTTCTCTACCGATGAAAATCCCACCACCCAGTTTGATTTCAACACTTTTTTGGCGGACAATATTCACGAACAGTTCATGAATTTCGCCACGGAAGGCATGTTCAGATACTCTTCCATACTGGCATACTTGTTCATCTTCTTCCAAGTGGACAAATTCATGTTTTCCATGCAGAAGATGGATGGAGATGGTAGACCCCAAGCAGTGACAACATGGACCTCCTTGCTCAAGCACAACTCCACAGAGTTTAGTTTCAAGGAGTTCATTGATCAGTTCTACTACCGTGTGGTAAGTATGCTAGGTGGCAGGCTCGAGCGTTGGATAAACGATGAAGTTCAGAGGATCCTGCATCTCTCGGATAACACAAAGACAAGGGATTTGTATTTGTATCAAGACTACACCGAGATCAGAGTATATGGGTGCGAGTTGGCACCGTATAAGCTGCCCAAGTATCTGCCTGTCATAATTTTTTCTTTGGAATATATAAGGCAGATAATAAATTCCAATGATATCCATTTTGTGTCACTCAAGAAAAAACAACAGCTTAGAATCAAGGGGCAGATTGGCTCCTTCATCTACAACAATCGTGGTGCTGGGGAAGAAACAGATAAGATGCTGAGGGAAATGAAGTTCTCCATGAGTTTCCCCTGGCATTACGATCCATGTGGGATCATATAAGAGATGAGGGTGAAGAACAAAAACATCCCATATGTTCATGAATCCAGGCCTGAAGTTGAGATGTTCGCAAATTAGACAGCCTGGGAGTCGAACACATTGGTCAAAGTACAACAACAGGATCCCCCGGCCACTATATCTCAAACAACCATACCACAGGTCCCAAAGGAGAAAAGGCCTCGACAAGATTTATCTCTACCTGTCACGGAGGTAACGTCCGAAGAGTTCTAGCTGCATACTAAGAGGCCTAAGACTATGCCAGTTCCTGGCCCGACTGGAGAAAAAGAAGCCGCGTCTACAACAGTGATCAAGGTTGATAGGCCAACCTTCGGTTCGAGCCTCCATAAGGTCATAACCTTAGTAGTGCCAAAGAAATCTATAGATTCTCCATTGACCACCCAGTCAGGAAAGGTGGGACTGAAGCTGAGTATCTTCGAAAAGTACGAGCTGATCAAGAAAAGGAACCAAACCCTGACCAACAACACTTGCGCCCAGTTCTGGAAGCAGACGTCGAATGCACAACATAGGTTGCTATCGACATTCGACACTAAGAAGGGAAGAATGCATATGGCATTCCTTCAGGCACAGGTACCAGATCCAAAGGTGATCACTGACTACATGAGGGCCACCTTTGAATTCTAGACGAAGGACGTGCATTCGACTGATCAGATGGATCTGCACAAGCAGACGGGGGAAATGGTTTTTTACATGATGGTGCATGCTTCCACTACTGTGTCCAAACTGTGAGTGTCCCTGAACAATGTTCAAACACAACTCAAGTTCGAGAAGATGTCATCCTTTGCCAAGGACAATAGGATCAAGACTTTGGAGGAGCTGGTCCTCAAGATCGGTTACGATCCTGTGAACGTGAAAGAAGATGAGGAAATGATAAAGAAGAAGAATGCTGACATAGCCTCCTTGAGGAAACAACTGAAGCTCTTGCCCACAGAGGATTCACAGGCAAAGGAGATAGCAGAGAAAGAAGGAGAGAAAGATGAAATGCTTAAGCTACTCATGGAGTAGAACGCACAGCTAAAGGAGATGGAGGCTGAGATGGAAAAACTAGTAAAAGAGAAAGAGAAACTGAAACCAGTGGAGGTCATTCCATTGAGTGCTATTCCAATTTCAGGAGTGAGCACAACACCAGTGACAAAGGTCCCATCAACAACTCCATTGACATCCCTGGAGAATACAACCGACCTGGCTAAGTCTATGGAAAAGATGAACCTGTATGAAATAGAGATCAGCAGGCTAAAAAAGGAGATTGAGAACCTTCAGGAACTCAATTCTTCCTTTCAGACCAACCTCTCTAAGGAAAAGTAGGTGACACATCAACTCAAACATGAGTTACAACAGCTCCAGAAGCAAACAGTGGCAGGAAAAACCTTGGCCGAGGTTAAAGAAAGCGTATGGACAAACATCACTAAGTCCATGAACGAGATATGGCCCATGATACAGATAATGTTTGAGCAGAATGAGCTGGTGCTGAGAAGCAAACAGGCCATCGAGAAGATCAGATCGAAACTAGGAGAGATGCCAACACAGGCGAATGAGATCATCAAGTTCCTCAATTCTAAGACCAGTGAAGTGCTGGAAGAGATAAAAATTTAAGACAGAACAGAGACCATCCTTGAGGTCAAAAGAGTTCTGACCAAGAGAGGATTAATGCTTCAGCTGGAAGAAAAGGTTCAGACCATGGACCTAGGGGTACAAATATTTTTTAGTAAAATTGAGGCTCTCCAGAAGAAATGTCCTCCTGGTCTGAAGGTAATCAATGATAAATTTATGACACTCCCAGACTACAAGAAGAGATTGGCCAATGTGGCTAAGGACAGTTCAAAGTTTGCAGGAATTCAAGGGAGCATCACTAGCAAGGAATTCCTAGATGCCCTTCAGTGAGACATCAGTATCCAACATGAGATTCAATACATCTTCCTCACCAAACCTACCTTCACCAAGTACACAGAAATGGACGAAGTGTATCGAAGGCTACTCAAAGTCAATGTGCCCAGTCATCTCCGATGGGAGGAACTCTGTTATCTAATTGAGTAGCAAATGAGTTGTCCCAGTCCAGTCAGTTGTCTAGTCAGATGAGGTCGTGCAGAGGCTTCATCAATGGTCCACCCAGAAATCAATGTGTAGTTACACCACATCATCATGCACGCGAGTGTATAGTGGCTCTGTTTTGAAGTTATTTGTTTTGTTTTGTTTTTATACTCTGTTTTATTTTCATTTTTATTTTATGTTGTTTTGATTTTCGTTTTATTTTTTGTTTTTCTATATAATATATAATATATAATATATAATATATATTATATATATAATATATTATATATAGGCCTAGACTATAACTCTAGACAAGACTCTAAACAAAAGATAAACTAAAAAGAACTCAAATAGGCCTAGACTATAACTCTTCCAAAATATTCCATCTAAATCATTGGGGGCCCACCGAGAAAAGAGAATAAAGAGAAGGATGAGGGATTTCCAAACACCTACCATGATAAGTGATGAAATCCACTATGGTGATGAGTGAAGGTATACATGAGGTTGTTATAACTAGGATACAAATGGTGATGAAATATCGAGGCCCATAGAAATACGTCTTAGATGTCCTCCCTCATACAAGAGCCACCTCGATAGAATCCTAATAGAATGACCACTAAGACACCTCTTCATACATGCATGAAACATGTTACCTTTCTTTCAATATGAAATGAAATGGTCATGGAATATTCATTATTTAAAGAGCTAGGAGTCTCAATCAAACCTCTGGTCCCAACCTTGGCATTATCCACTCCGAAGAGTGTACTTGTTTGGATACTTGAGAGGTACAATGGTTGAGTGTTTGGATACTTGAGAGGTACAATGTAGTAAAAGGTACAAGGTGACACTTCCACATTATGCCCTAGTGAAAGCCTCTTTTATGAGTTTGAAAGGGTTCATTGAAAATTTATATAAGGGTCGATCAACCCTTACATAGTAGGAAAAATAACAAAAAAGATTAATTGGAAATATGAATCGATAAGTTGTGATAAACCCTTCTTTGTTCCTAACCTAGTGATATACCATTATATGAGACAAAGCGTTGCTTGAAATGGAACAATTATCATTAGATAAAGGTTGATTGGCACTTTCACATTATGCCCCTAGCACATACCTCTTCTATTAGTTTGAAAATGATTCATTGAAAATTTATACAAAAAAGAGTTGATCAACCCTTGTAGACTAGGTCAAATAAGGGAAAATGATTAATTAAAAATACCAAATGCGAAAGGGGCAATCAACCCTTCTTTATTATTCCCCTAAATAAATGTCATTCTATGAGATGGAGATTTGACTAGAATGAAACAATTATATATACAAGGGTCAACTGAACCTTCCACATTATCCTCCCTATGCAAATCTCTTCTTTGAGTTTGATAAGGCTTCACTGAGAAGTTATACAAGGAAGCGTCAATCAAATCTTCTAGACTAGGAGATATAACAAAATTGATTAATTAAAAATCTAAATGCATAAGTGGTGGTCATTCCTTCCTTATTCTTCACCTAAAGAGGTGTTATTCTAGGATACTAAGATTTGACTGAAATGGAACAATTCTCTATAAAATGGTTTGTCTACCCTTCCAAATTATTCCCCCAACAAATTAATACCTCTTCTATTAATTTTAAAATGATTCGTTGACAATTTATATAAGGAATGGTTGACCTATTCTTCCAAACTAGATCAAATAAAAATAAGGATTAATTTAAAATATGAATGCAAAAGGAGTTCCTAACCCTTTTTTATTCCTCCCCTAAAGAAATACCAATCCAGGAAATGGACAGTTAACTAGAAGGGAAAAATTATATATAGAAGGGTCGATTGACCATTCCACATTATTCCCCTAGTGAAAACCTCTTCCATGACTTTACAAAAGGATTCACTGAAAAAATTGTATGATGAAGGATCAAATGACCCTTTGATCCTTCTAAACTAGGTTAAACAATGACAAGGATGAATTAAAAATATGAATGCAAAAGGGGCAGTTGACCCTTACTTATTCTTCCCCTAAAGATATACCATTTTACAAATGGAGAGTGGAATAGAATGGAACAATTATCTATAGAATGTCCATCCAACTTTCAAATAATGCCCCAAATGTAAACCTCTTACGGGGTTTCACTAGTTAGGCAATACTATACTATGTGAGTTCATATTGGGGGGTTTAAAATTCTAAAAACATGAAAACAATATATTTCCTAGTATATAGGGGTTGGAGGATTTTTTAATATATTTAAAACATATGGATATTAGATAAGGATTAGAATTAGGTATGTGATGATTAGAATTAGGTGTCAATAGGTTTTAATGTGACGATTAAAAATGTCACAGAAATAATGTATACCTATGATATCTATGGGACATAGGTGGTTTTATAATATACCCCCCAATCTCCATGAACCTTGAATTAAATGATCTCCCCTAACCCAATCACTCCCTCCCACATTATGACCAAAAAAATCATCATGTTAACCCCTAAGGCACTATTTCCACTAACCACTAATCCACCAATATTACTTTGAACACACTACATTATTACTTTGAAATGGGTTAAGTACTAACCTAGAAGTGGGTTACATGACCTATAAGATGATTCTAAGGAAGATACTTGGAGATGACTAATGAACTTGTTATGTAATGATCGTTGGGTGACAACTGTCATGAAGGGTGATGACTAAAACTAGGGGAAACTTTCAATTCAAGGTTGGGAATGACCAGGCCCACATCAAGTGAAGGATCCCAAAGATGTAGGGTTATAAAGTCTCATGATCCCAATGCCAACCATATGCCTCCAACCTTGTGATCTAATGATCTAATGATGTCAAAAACACATCCATTCACTGGGAACAGATTGATGACTCCACTAAATTAGGGTTTATGGTTTACATGATGAATTGATGATGGAATAAAGTGGGTGTGAATCTCAAATTTGAGTCTAGAAACCCTCTCATATCATTAAGGCATGCCAATAGTCTATCCATGACAAATTTAAGTGCTTATAGAAACTGTTTGAAAAAATTTCAACGTTGGCCCCATTCGCAGGTCCATGTTGCCGGTGTCTAGTCCTCGTGCAATTTCATTCCTCCTTAATCATCAATCATTCCTCTTTCCTTGACCATGATTTAGTCCCCAAGATCCATTATTTTTGTACAAAATTACATACTAATGGCATCAAATTATCGACAAACTTTTTTCGTTGATAGTATAGAAAATTTGTTGCAAGATTATTTACATTCGTCTCTCTTGCGACAATATAAAATGATGCTTGGATTCATTTCATATTTGGTTTATCAACTTGAAATCTCAATTTGATACTTTGAACACTAGCTGGACCTTTAGTCAAATACAAATATGAAACTTGGAATCATTAACATATCTACTAGAACATATGAAAAATAGGGTTTATGGTTTCCATGATGAATTGATGA
>ML778244.1:369652-397236 GCA_009831015.1 Picea engelmannii | reverse complement strand
GTTCGACAAATTATTCATAACCTTTAAGTTCACCAACAACAATGTAGCGGAGAGAAGATTTTCTCTTGATCCTTCATAAAGTCGTTTATTTTCCTTTTCTAATAGAGGTTCATCATAAATACCAACATTTTCCCCATCCTCATACGACTGCGAAAAAAAATCTTCGATCATTTGATTTGTCCCATCATCTTCTTCTATGGGATCATTAACTTGATTTGTCCCATCATCTTCTTCCATGAGATCCTCATTTTCTTGGTCATGATGATGTTCCTCAGCTTGTACAACATCATTTCTACTAATACTTGGTGCAATATTCTGCGGAAAGTTAGAGGGAAACTCTAACTTTATAATTACAAACAATCATGCAAAATTAGTGTATACTACAACAAACATTCAAACAAATTCGATGCGCCATCAATGTGACCATATTTCCTACAATGTTTTGTAGGTGTTTCTATTAAAATTCTTACGGGACGTCTGAGGCAACATTTTTTACAAGGGCAATAACATCTACCATCACCCTTTTCACCCGATTTACTTTTTTCCCCATCTCTAAAAAGATTTTGCAACATTTTTCCGCACAAAAATACCCTTTCAGAACCGTCATTGTTATAACAATATTGTTATACTCTCGTCGCACTTGCGATGACAGTGACCTAAAAAAATATATATTTTTTCCACCTATTTATTTTATGTCATTTTCAACGGTAAATTTTAACTAAATTATTATGGTCAACTTTCATCGGATATGCGACGGTCAATCAACTTGATTCGAATATTCGACGAAAAATGACCACAATAATTTAGTCAAACTGTAGGTGTCAAGATTGCGACGAATACAGGGTAGATTTAGAAAAAAATGAACTTTTTCTCTTGCATGTTGTGACGAAAGAGTACTTTCGTCGCAAGTGGTCGCCGCAAATTTTTCAATATGTAGTAGTGTGAGTTCCCTAAGATCCACAAGGTCTGTATGGCCAACTCTTATGTGACCGCTATGCCGATAATCTACTGACACAAGAGTTGTGAAAGTTGACCCCCTGTGTCGGATTTTCATTGTGCCTCATTGAGCTAAACCCTAGTTTCAAATATCCTCTAACAAGCACTTTTCTGGGCGACGAAATCATAAGAGAGAGTCCCCCTAGATAGAATCTGGTTCCAGGATTATAACCGAACTGGTTTTTCGTTGATCTGAGGCACGATTTGTGTGTTATGGATAGATGCAACTCGCCTCTTGAAGCCATTCAGGGACACAATGAAAATTTGTTCCAGGGGCACAAAATCACAATTGGGGGACATAACTGAGTTTCGTAATCTCTGGAAGGTATATATGACCAACTCCCACATGACCATGGTGACCAAAATCGCTTGACACAGGGGCTTTGAAAGTTGAATCCTTGTGCCATATTTACAATGTGCCTCATTGAGCTAAAACCTAGTTCCAAAGATCCTTTAACAAACACTTTTTTGGGCGACAGAATCATAGGACAAGGGTCCCACTAGCTGGAATTCAGTGATAAGATTTTAACAGAACTGGAGTTTCGTCGATCTGAGGCATGGCTTGCGTATCCTATACATGATATGCATGTAAGGACTAGAGTTGGCTCTTTTATTTGTTTCGTATCACACTTGCTCCCATTTTGGATTTGTTTGGGTCTTACAAAAGCTCAATTATGAATAAGGTGGAAGAACATATCTCCCAACCTTTTCTACAAGTTCTCTTCCTCATCTTCTTTGAAGGTGCTCATTTTTTGGATTCTATTGATTAGTTTCTTGCCCAAACTTGTTTGATCCTTTCATTTGTGTCCCTTCATGAACTAGGTACCACCACCACCTTTGAGCACAATTTTTTTCTTTTCTCTTATGTAAAAGAGTGAATACCTATCCTATAGATAATTTCTTCCAAACATCTGATCAGATGCATCAGTAGTGCTACATCACAATACACTTCATTGGAAAAATTAACATATATGGAAAACTTTACCTTAAAACACCATGTGACTCTCATAACAAAAATCTCTTGCAACCAACTCAATGAACATGGTTGTGGATTCTTATATGTTTGTAGAATGAATTATTTAATTGAAGCTATATAAATAAGATTGGATTGAGAACCACTATTGAATATATCACAGGTGAAAATGTTAAGGTAGTGTGAATGAAAAGAAGAAGATTGTTATCAAGGAAATATTAAAAGTGATCTGTAACATGCTTGGGAAATCAATGGTTTATTGATACTTTATAAAATACCTTTTCCAAAAAATGGTAAAGTGCACCGAGATCTATGCAGAAAACTATACTTCTTTGTCATGCAATTTATTGAAGGACCCTCTTCAAATGGATGTCATGCTTTGATTCTCTCAAGGAGAATGTTTCTAGGATACACATATGGGTAAAGTTCCATTTGTACTTAATGAGTTCTATAATGAAACCGTGTTTTGTGTGATTGATGACAAGCTAGGGGATTTTCTTAAAAAATATATGGCCTTTTTAATTATTTTAATATGATAGTTGCAAAAAACTATGTATTAATGGATTTTCTAGAAAATTTTCTTGAATTTATTAGTCTAGCAATAGGAGGGGAGGAAATATGGAAACCATTGAACTATCAAAATGTGTCATTCAACTATAGATACTATTGTAAATATTACCACCTTAAGATTTACTATCTTAGAAAAAACCATCGGAATACCAATGATGAAATCCATATGGCTAATGCCCCCTAAAACTTTGGTCATGTATTGTTAAAGTTAGTTTCTAAATTTAGTAAAGGGAAGAAGAATCAAGATGAAGTGAACAAGTTTCCCATTCTATATTATAAATGGATTTCTAAGGTGAAAAACCCCCAACTCCTTTTTAACTAAAATCCACAATGGATTACTTATGGGGACTTTCAACGTCTTGTTAGATATAAATGGAAACATTTTGAACCATTGAAGGAGAACTTGTTAAAGATAATTGGAAACATTATGATGCCTTGAATGAGAACAATGTGACAAAACAATTCTTTGAAAACCTCTCATGGACTAAAAGTATTGTTATAAATTAGGAAAATGAGACCTTCAAAAGATCCAACAATGATCACACAAATCTATGATAGAATATTTATTAGAATGTTTTACTTTGGATCAAAGAGATATGATGAACATGGAGTAGTTGGGAGCAATAGAAAGGGAAAAAAATGATGGGAAAGGAGGAGGCCAAATGGCGAAAAAAAATATTGTGAGTTGGCTAGTCAAAGGAGATTTTAATAGTTCCTTTTTCCATTATCAAGCTATCTATTCGATAGCCCAAAACATAATATGGATAGTGAACAATCCAAATGGAATGGAATGTAGGTAATTCAAGAAATTCCAAGGCAAGTAGTTAGGCATTTCAACATATCTACCAAGATCCAAGGAAGAAAAATATAAGAGATATTCAATCCCTATCTTCAAATTTCACCCAAATAGTCAATTTGGGTTGTTGTACATGTCAATTTGGCATGAATAGAAGCCATAGGGATGTTTTTAATTCCAATTCGTCATGCACAAAAAACCTATGTCTTCTGTGCATGCCAAATTGGCATGCACACCAACCTATAAGGATGTTGTGCATTGCAATTTGGCATGCACATAAGACATATGGATGTTGTGCATCCCAAATTTGCATGCACAACATCCATGTGTCTTCTTTGCATGCCAAATTGGCATTCATAACAACCCTATTGGCTGGTGTGCATGCTAATTTGGCATGCACATAAGCCATAGGGTTGTTGTGCATGCCAATTTGGCATGAATAGAAGCCATAGGGATGTTGTGCATGCCAATTTGGCATGCACAAAAACGTTATGGCTTCTGTGCATGATAATCCCTAGGCCTTTATTGTTATCTTATTGAATTCTATAGAATTTTATTTCAATTCTCTAGGATATTTTTCTATAGATTTGCTTCGTCTTGAACAATATAGAACCTCTTGTAAGATCCTTAAGGAATTTTCCTATAGAATTATATCTCTTTGTAAATAAATCTTCAAAATCATCTAAAATATTATTGCCTATAGAATTAAACCCTTTCTCTCTAGAGACATGTCATGTGAACAATTCAAATTCATAAATGGTAAACAATTCATGATGCCATTGAGATAGCTCAAGAATCTCTCCACCTTATGAAATATTAAAAAATCCAAGCCATTGGACTCAAAATCAATCTTTCTAAATATTTTGATCATGTCCACTAACACGATCATATCTAGGGTTTACTCTTATCCATTTTGACTTTCATCCTCATCTCATTTCCTATATTGAAGAATGATTCTCTATGGTTGACTTTGTTGTCCTATTAAATGGCTCTACTTCTACCTTTTTCAAACATTCCCAAAAATTCTATAAAGGATTCCCTTTTTCCCCTCTGTTATTCCTTCTAAATAGACTGTTTTAGAAAAAAAAAAACCAGGGAGAAAGAGGTGGTAAACATTACAGGTATCAAGGTAGTTAAATGTATATTCATCTCTCATATCATAATTTCATATCCTTAAAGAGTGAATATCTGGTAATATGGAATGGGACACAAGTTAAAGACAAGAAAACAATAAAATGGATCAAAGGATGAACAAAAGACTTCGGGAGAAAAAAAAAATGGTTAATTGTTGGCCCTCGACCAAGTTTTGAGGAAACATTGGTCATGGTTGACCACTTTTGGGACTTCAACATGCTGGTCGAGGATTGAGTGCTTAGGTGGAGATGAGATCGTAGGATCTTACTTATTTTGCGGACTTGTGGACCCAACAAAGGGTTTTTATAGGGTTTATGTAATGGGTTAAGGGATGTCAACCCATGGGTTTACCCATGATTAGGAATTTTTGTAAATGTATAAATAAGTAGTAGATAAGAAATGTAGAGTGACCAATTGGCTTAGTGCATGTCTAGTTGGCTTTGTGCAAAGAGTATGTTAAGACTCGCAGAGCTAAGTGCAAGTGTGTTGTAAGTTTCTTTGTGCACATACGTTGTATGTAAGGCTTTGTGCTATCAAGGAGCTAGCTTTGTGCCTTGAACTGATTTTGCGGAAGGTGGATCTAGTGTGCTGTGATAAATCACCTATCCAGTGCAAAGATTGGCTCTGTGGCTTTGTGCACAAAAAAAGGTGAATGTAAGAATATTGGAGACTAACAAAGAAGAAGGAGAAGTTGGTGCAAATAGCCCCACACTGGGGTGAACCACGTATATCCTGTGTCTTGATGTGCTTTGTGCAATGTTGTTTATGTGATTTATGCTCAATGTTGTTGTTATAATGTATGATGAATGCATCTAATGTTGTTGATTAGTTCTTAATGGTATTTGAATGTTATATCTAAGCTAATTCTATGTGATAAGTGATTGAAAGTACTTGTTCTTTATTATTACTGCGCTAATATGTAATAAGGGTTTTATCTGCGATGTGAATGAGACTCATGATCTAATGCATATTGTTGTTTAAGTGCTATGTTAAGTATTGTAATCATAGATATGTGTCCCAGCTTGGTTATAGATACCTGAGTCCTGCAACCTCCCTTGCCTCTACCTCAGGTGAGACTTCATCTTCTTTGCAGGTGTTGCCGAAAGGGCTAGTAGTTAGGGTTTTTTTGGTGCGTTGTTGAAGTGTCGAACCCTGGGTCTGCCCCTATGCCAAAAAATGGTTCCGTTTCCAGGACCTGAAACTGTGATTGCTGGGAACTAAATAAAAGAGAAAGCTTTGTGCATAGATATGTTGTTGTAGTGCAGTATTCTACTTGACTTGCGAAGCTCTATGCTAATAAAGAAACCAGATCTGAAGAAAAGAGGTAAGATCTTAAAGCTTTATGGTCTGGTAAAGGTAAGATAAGTGGAAATATTTTCTTCGAAAGTATGAATCTAGGTATGTTTGATAGATTTTGTTCTAGTATGAAAACTAGGGCATAGTTAGAAGAAAGAGTCGATTTGAATAAATTTGATAGAAATAGAGAAATATATGTTATTCCTATGCATAGAAAGAATTTTTGGACTAATAATTGGATGCAGGAACCTAGAAATAATTTTTTCATATTGCAGGTCCAACATTGTGGTCCTAGTGCGCATTACAGGAGAGGTTGGGCATCATTTAAAAGAAAGAAATGATTAACATTTTGTTATAATTGTAGAAGACCGAGACATCTTACTAAGGAATTCCCTGGTACAAGTCCTATTTGTCTTTGTTGTAAAACTATTGGTCATGAGGTTGAGGATTGTCCAAGAATGATTACTAAGGTTGAAAAGATGAACATGAGACAAGAAAAATATAAAGAAGGTCGAAAGACTAAGGATATGTTAGAGAATCATAAAGAAAAAGAGTCAGAGACTATGTTAATACAATTAAAAGAGATACTTGATGATCACATAGACATCAGTTTACAATAGATCTTGAAAGAAAACCAATGCATAGTTACAAGAATAGAAGACTTCGACATAGACAGTGTATTAGACGAAGAAACACATGTGAATATTATGCTAGAAAGCACTTGGGAAATTTTGGGAAACCTGCTATGTTACCTTCATTGGGAAGGATAGACTTGTTTAAAGGAAATATGATAACCCTATGTGGAAGAGTTATCTATATACCTATGATTTATCATGAAACATCGATTGAAGAAGAATTTGAAGTCATTAATTTTTTTGAGAATAACACCCCTTTTCCACCTTTGTTAGGAAATATTTGGATTGAGAAGGACCAGATCAGAAGGAAAGCAGAGGAGGAAGCTATAGAAAAGAAAAAACAAGAGCTAAGGGACCTCATAACCAAAAAAATAGAGAGACTAATAAAAGAACAAGAGGATAAGTCGAAGCAACAGATGGAAAGATAATTAGCTGTTGAAAGAACGCAGGAAGGCTTGAAGAACCTGTCCATGCAAGAAAGAAGTGTAGCCACCCCGAAAATAGTAAGAGAAGGGACATTAACATCAGAAGCTTTAAGAGCATATCAACAGTGCGAAGTCCTTTTACCAGGAGAGAATAAGAACAAAAATGGGAAGAGGATTCCAGAAATTGTTAGAGAATCTCAGATCACAGGGAAAAGGCCAAGAAGCTCAATAAGAAGAAAGCCAAGTTAGAAAAACTATAGGAAGTTACATAAAATACTTTGTAGGAGATATATCTGCAGAACTTGAACCTCGTTGAAATAACAGAACCACGCAGAATGGTACTTCACCACAACGAAGCTATATGACCGTTGGAGGTGCCTTGACCATTAGAATGACAGCCAAGAACATCTAGAAAATGAAGTTATGAGTGAATGGACCGTTTAGACCGTGCCATAACATATTGATTCATATTGATTGAGGCATTCCTGCCTGTTGGAGGAATGGATTACATTGCTTTCTTATTTAACTCATTGGACATTGCGCCGGGACCACTTTTTTCCACTCGTGATTATCCGAACTAACACAAAATTGAGTGTATATCACACTGTGATTTCTAGACCTCACCATCTGTTGATTACCTTGCTTATCTATTTGCCTACCCAATCTATTTCGTTACAAGTGCGAATGTCGGGCGAACCGAGCGCGTTAGAGAAATTTGTGGAGGAGATTATCATGGAGCTCATGGCTGAGAGAGTTATGTCTGTAGGAATACATGCATCATCAACCAGGGGACTGTAAGCATCCCCCTTGACTGGACGTCATTCTTGCCAAACTGCTACTGAGAAGCAAAGAAAACACCGTGATGATCTGGCTAACACGAAACAAATCGCGTCGGTCTTTCCAGAGTACATACCACCTTTGGCTGGCGCGGTTAACCATGATAGTATTCCACGAGACTTCGAGTATATGTTGATCATGACATACATCCTGAAGGGGATACGTGTAGTTGGACCCTAGTTAGGACATATCCCATCTCTAAAGAACATCGAATTCAACTTTAGATACCAGAAGAACTACGCGATGCTCGTGCCACATAGGTATTTGATGAAGGAGATTAGAAAGAAGCCATGCATAGTATCCCAACTGTGGATTAAGGAGCTTGTGCAGTCAATTATAATGAACGTGATGAAGATCCCTCACTTTGGCAGACATCAATAGGTTAATGCTTGCGTTAAACTCCTCCTGTCGTGCTATCACTGAGGATATCTATGGCTTGACAGGAACATCACTGTGGATCTGGCACTGATACACCTCATCACAAGACTAAGCATGCAAGGATCAGACCCTCAACATTTCTACCCAGGGAAGACTTCAGATCGCTCCCTGGCATAATGCATAAAGGAGGATTATGGCAATGTAGAAAAGGGAAAGTGAGGCTACAAGGTAGCCTCCAAATGGGATGGCGTAGTGTACCTAGCTTGTCATCTTATAGCTAGAAATATTGTCAGAAAGAACCATTTGACACAGGTCACTGGATTTGTAGTAGACCTCGTAGGGAAGTGCGTAGAAGGAATGCAAATGAACTGGGCATGTTACCTCGTCAGTGGGCTCGAGAAGGACTTATGCGAAGTGTAGGATTAGGGCTATGAATTCCATTTAATTTGGTTATTGGTATTGATCGTAATTATCGCTTGGCAGATGTCGGAAGGAGAAAAATTTCCTAAAGTTGAGCCGTCAGAGCCATTGGATGCAAGGTTCTCCACCTTTTGGTATAAAAATGACACGTCGAAGTAGTGGTAGTCAAATGAAGTTTTCCATGACTACTACCAACAACTGAAGCGTGCTATCGAGGCATTTCCATGAATGAAACTGAATACATTGCACCAGTACATACCGCTAGCAAAGTTCCACGCATATCAACACTTTATTTACATCACTACGCGTAGGGATGAGAGTAAGGAGGAGTTGCAGTTCTATTATAAGATGACCGATGAAGACATGGAGGATATCACCAAAGAATGGCCAGTAGATTTCCTTGTACTGGTGGAATAAGAACTCTATGACCCTGACATCATAGGAAGTCGATTGGTTACCAAGCCTTATGGACAGGCTAGTGTGAAGAAAAAGAAAAAAAAGGAGGAAGTGCAGAAAATAGAAGCTGATGAGGAGGAAAATGCCACAGAGGAAAGTAGGCCCGAATCACCCATAGAGGGAGGAGGAGATGAAGTTAACCAAGAGGAAGGAGGGGAATAAGGAGAAAATCAAGACAAAGGTGAAGTTACACCACCAAAGGATCTCCTTACCAAGGTCGAAACATCAAAGAAAAGGAAGGTTTCTCCGCAGAAACTCTCAACAAGAAAGAAAACCCATGCCAATAGACCCCAGTTGAAGAATGTGCTCACAATGGACGATGTCGATCTCATCATCGCAGCCGTGGAGGATGCTTTAGAGGATATCTTACAAAAACATGGAGCGAAGCAGGAAACGCTGTAAGAAATAATCAAGAAGGAGATGAAATAGATACAACAAGCCATCCATTAGAGCCGTGCAGTTCCTACTGCACATTCTTCATCCAAGATTACATAATTGTGGGATGAGCCCGCCCAATTATGAAGGCTAGTAGATGCAATAGAGGCTCGACTTCGTCGAGTCCAAGAAGAAAAGAAGCAGGCTATAAAATCTTTCAAGCAAGAAAAGGAGGAGGTCTTAGAGAAACTTTGAGCTACGTAGAAGGAGAAAGATGAAATTTAGGCGATGTTCGAGGAGGAAAATGCAAAGATACAAAAATAAAAATACCAACTGATCACAGAGCAGACTGCAGTCAAAGAGGTGGTCACTAAAGCACTTCAGTCTGTATTAGGCTTGGCATAGTAGGAAGAAGATTCAACTGAGATTCAAGTGGGGAAGCTCGTTGAGGCCATTCAACAACTTCAATAAAGGATAACGAAGCTATATATCCAAGCAGTGTCGAGCACTCTGCAAGAAGTGCATGATCAGAGGGAAGAAATCACCAAGAGCGTAGTTGGAAGGATAAGGAAAATTGCCTCAGAATGTAAGAAATTGAATGATTATAGCGCACAGACCTAGGAATGCCTTGAATAAGATCCATAGCTGAGGAAAATGGAAGAAAAACTCTTGGAGGTGCAACAATAGGCATCCACAGTGAAGGCGCAGATGAGGCTACTCACTCTAGTCAAGAAAATGAAGATATCATAGGAACAACGCATAGTCCAGGATTAGATTGCTTCCATCCAGAGCATAGTCATGGAAGTGACACAAAGACTACAGTCGGTGCAGGACAAATACTGCATGATTTTTGAAGAAATTGAAGGACAAGGCTCGCAACTATAGAGTAGTTGATCCAGGAGTTTGTTGAGCAGGAAGATTTGGCAAAGCAACAAGTCGAGGAAACTCGAGGCCTTTGAAGTAGCGTTACATAGATCTGACTGACTCAGGACGAGTCACAGGTGAGTGTTGGGGGCCTGTTGGACCTCGACCAAATTTTGAGGAAACATTGGTCGTGGTTGACCACTTTTGGGACTTCGATAGGTTGGTTGAAGATGGAGCGCCCATGCAGAGCTGAGATCACATGATCTTACTTATTTTGCGGACTTGTACACCCAACAAAGGGGTTTTCTATGGTTTATGTAATGGGTTAAGGGATGTTATCCCATGGGTTTACCCATGATTAGGCCTTTTTGTAAATGTATAAATATGCAGTAGCTAAGAAATGTAGAGTGACTGATTGGCTTAGTGCATGTCTAGTTGATTTTGTGAAAAGAGTATGTTAAGACTCACATAACTAAGTGCAAGTGTGTTGTAAGTTGCTTTGTTCAAAGATGTTGTATGTAAGGCTTTGTTCTATCAAGGAGTTGGCTCTATGCCTTGACCTAATTTTGGGGAAGGTGGATCTAGTGCATTGTGCGCAGATCACCTGTCTAGTGTGAAGCTTGGATCCGTGGCTTTGTGCATAGGATTAGGTGAATGTAATAAGATTGAAGACTAATAAAGAAGAAGAATAAGTTGGTGGACGTAGCCCCACACTTAGGTGAACCATGTATATCCTGTGTCTTGATGTGCTTTGTGCAATGTTGTTTATGTGATTTATGCTCAGTATTGTTGTAATAATGTATGATGAATGAATCTAATGTTGTTTCTTAGTTCTTAATGGTATTTGAATGTTAGATTTGAGATGATTCTATGTGCTAAGACATTGAAAGTACTTGGCCTTTATTATTACTGCGTTTATCTGTAATAGGGGTTTTATTTTTGATATGAATGAGACTCATGATCTAATGCATATTGTTGTTTAAGTGCTCTATTAAGTATTGTAATCAAAGATATGTGTCCCAAACTGGTTGTAGACACCTGAGTCCTATAACCTCCCCTTTCTTTAACTTGGGTGAGACTTCATCTGCTTCACAGGTGTTGCCGAAAGGGTCGGTCTTTAGGGTTTTGTTGGTGCATTGTTGAATCATTAAACCTTGGGTCAGACCCTATGCCAACAAAAAATAAGTTAATATGGTTGTTTTTATCCTTTAACTCAACCATGGAATAATGGTTTACTCTTTGTAACTAGATTCCCCAATTAGTTTGCTTCTTATTAATTAAATAAAAAAATAAAAAAATTACAAAAAAAAATACATCATCACTGTTTATGATGATATAGTTCCACCCTCAAGTATTTCATTTTTCACCATGGAAATGGATTACAAGTGAACTACCAAGTCATATGATTTATGTTTGAAGAAATCGTCGCAACACTTAGGAAATGCATGAACTCAAAACCAACCATACCTTTCCAACGACACTCTTGGCTGCAACCATGGTTTAATTCTACTTTACTAGACCTTTACTTTTCCAATCCAATGACTCTCTGCATAAAATCCCTCAATCACCATCTATAACTCCACAAACTTGCATATCACCTTCACTACAATACAAGCATGATTCTATCCCTCCACTTCATAAATACATCTAAGTCCCAATATTCCTATGCAACTGAATGAACTCATCTCTAATTCCCTACCATCTCTACACATTATCTACTTACAACTCAAGGAACTATGCAGACACCGCCCAACTGCTAAGTCATGTTGTTGTTAAAACTTGCATAACTCTATGAATAATCACCTCATTTAAAGGTTATGATCAACCCACTCGTCTAAAAACCCATCTCGACTCAATTGTTGTTCTTGGTGATGCACAACATGAATATGTCATGATGAAAATATGCCCAACCAACTAAATTTCTACAAATATTATCTAGGTTGCATCAAGTCATCAATTTAACCTAGTGCTTCAACTCATCAAAATTGGGAACTTATCCCATTCTTGATCACTTCTACAATCACCCTCTACAATCACTTCTTCGTTCATCACTGCAGTTAGATCTATGATCAATCCTATGACAAGTCTTTTGTTCTTTTTCCTTTCCCAAGTGCTTGGTTCACCCATGAACTATGTGCCTTGTCTTATCAAGGTGTTCACACAAGTCTGGCACTTACTTCCATCACAAATCAAATAAACCAATTCTATACCCAGACTTTCTCTGTGAAAGGTCATACCACATTACCAAACCTTCACCAACTCTGTGCCCAAATGACACCTATGATCAGATCTATGACAAGTCCTGTGATGAACTCTGTGATGAATTATGTGACCACCCACCTTGTTGAAGTGCTTCATTGTCAGCACAAAATCTATGCTCAGGTTGTATAAGGTGTGTGACAAGATAAACCTCCCATCACAGTGTCAACGAGAACCTTTGTCATAAGTTTGATGTAAAGTCTCTACGATGAACTATTTTTCTCCATCGAAAGGCTCATGAAGTGTGCAAACATTCTCACTAAACAATATTCCTAACGAATTGTGAAACTAAATAAATTGTTCCTTAACAACACCATTATGAGTATGATAGTCACGATGAGCCAAATCTTCTTTGATACCATCTGTCACATCCCCATAGGATGTGGACCCAACTGATGTGATAATGCACCTCTTTAATTCATGCGAGACCTCGATGATTCTCACTTGGCTTCTTGGCAACACCGAGGATACTTCATCCAGACTATGACTCTTAACCTATATCATACCCATACTCCATTCTAGGATACAAGTGAGTCAGACTTCTACTCTAGTGCAACTCACTTGTATAGTTAGATATTTTTTTAACAACTTAACACTTACTCACTTAACCCTGCATCCACGAAACAAAGAGAACACTTGTGAAATAAATAAGAGACACAAAAATATAGTGTGGGTGGCACACGATGTTCATAACACCTTACCAAGTCTTATTATTAAGAAAAAATTACAATATGAGCACTATTGGCTTGGTTTATAAATTGGCAGAGTTGCACGACTCACCTCACCTCAACAAGACACTCATACACAGATTCATGACCCCAAGACATACCCGTTGTAACAAATTTCACAACTCATGCAATGCACCTCATACATGCACCCAACACAAACTCACTATCTCTTCTCTTTCACAAGACTTCCCACAAACCTGTGGTTTTTCCTTATAGCATGCCTCACCCAGAGCTACAACAAGACTTCCCCAAACTCCAAAGTGACCCTTCTTGCTCCTAGACTAAACCCAAATAAGGTCTCCCTAACTATGTCCACAGAATAACCTCAAGGAAAGATGAGTCCTCTCATGTGGAGCAAATTAACTTCTTGAGAGAGCTCACCTCTCCTTGCCCAAATGTGCCACAAAATGTTAGAG
The DNA here is from genome assembly GCA_009831015.1 of Picea engelmannii. Taxonomy (NCBI): domain Eukaryota; kingdom Viridiplantae; phylum Streptophyta; class Pinopsida; order Pinales; family Pinaceae; genus Picea; species Picea engelmannii. Next base: position 383,678 of record ML778244.1, on the reverse strand, counting down.
ATGATCTTTTATTCCTTTTTGTTCCTTCTTGGTTGTGTACCCTTGTTCTTTCATATGGAATCTAAACATCACCTTCGTGAATCATCACATCCTTTCGGTGTGCCATGCCCCTTAACAAAACAACACTCCCGAATGAATTGACATGTCCCTTCATTGACCGAGGAAACTAAATGAACCCATGCATTCATCAAACTTCATGTCCCTTGGGACTAGCATTCCCCAACCTCGGTGCGCCTAGAATTGTGCTTCACCTCATGCTTGAGCAATCTCCTTTTCATGTTTGAGCACCCAAAGTGCCCACTTTCCCACCTAGTGTGACTCTTTGGTTTCAAAGAAACCCCAAATTTTGTCTCCTTGAAGAATTGGGTGAGGGTGTCCACAACCTTGTAGCCAAAGACCTTATATTATGCAACATGGGGTTTTGAATTTCATTATGAGAATAATAATTTGAAGTGATTTGCCTCGTACCAACTTTGATTAGTTCCAGTATAATTTGGTAAAGCCGTCTGCGCCAAGGAGAAAATATTTAAACTGTTTAAATGTTGGATTAAAGGACTCGAGAGTTTATAATAAGTATTACACCTGATGAATGGATCATACAAAAGTATAACCCATTTACCACATCCAATCGACCAGGCCAACCTCCTTTTAATGATGGGAAAATAATTCATGAAATTCTTCCAGATGATAGAGGCTACTAGGTACTTGCACTCCTCTCTACACAACCAAGAAGTTAAATCTATACCTTTTAAATATTTCTTGTTTAGTACCAAATTCCACAGTCCTTTTCCAAATAAAAATTTCTAGCAAGACTTGGAAGCCAAGGACTGGGCGAACCAAAATAGATTTCTAATGCCCCATCCACCCATTGATTTTGGTTTAGCAATATTTTTCCATTTTGTTAAGTGGAAACATGTACTTTTTTTTGCTCCTCTCCAAATGAAATTAGAAATAAGCTGGTGGATCCCGTGGAGAATGGAAGATGGTATCTTAAAAAGGCTAAGACAATAAATGGGTAGACTTTGCAGTATAAATTTTGCTAGAATAAGCCTCTCTCCCAAAGAGATCCAGTAGAAAGTCCAATTTCCAATCCTCTTCTCAACCTTTTGAATCATCCAATTCCAGTCAGCCACCCTATAGTTGTTTGGTTTTAAATAAAAAACTAAGTATTTCATATATTGATTAATGCTAACAATCTGTATATTTAAGGATACCTTCAATCTTTTCTCCAGACTATGATCAATATTTTGTGCAAGAAAGCACGACTTCTGACAATTCACATCCATACAAGAGGGTTGACATAAATTAGATAATAGAGTTTTAAAAACCATCTAGTCCTCATAATTGCCAATGCCTAAAATGAGTACATCGTGAACAAATAAAATATGTGAGATGATAGTCTCAACAACAATTTTAAGTCCATGAAACGACCCTGCTTCCATGACCTTTTTCAATAATCTATTTAAACACTCGGCAACCAAAGTAACAAAAACGGGGAAAGAGGAAAGACTTGTCGTAAACCTTGATGGATCTTGAAGAAATCAGTTGGAGCTTCGTTTACGAGTACTGCCATGTTAACAAATGTTACACAAGCCATGATCCATTGGGTAACCTCCCATTTTAACCCAATCTGAAATAGGAATAACCGAGGAAATTTCCAGCTCACTTTTTCATATTCCTTCTTTAAGTCCAACTTCAAAATAAATTTTCTTAGCTTCTTAGACTTGGAAGTGTGTAAGCATTCCTAAGAAATCCCCACAACATCAAATATCAATCTATCTTTAATAAAAACAAATTTTTCAAAGGATATACTTGAATCCGATTTCTCTTTTATCCGAGAAGCAATGTTTTTCGAAATCACTTTATAAACAAAGTTACAAAGGGAAATAGGGAAAAAATCATTAAAATATTATGGAGTGCTTAGTTTGGGTATAAGAGTGAAAAAGGTAGCATTAAGTGCTCCCAAAATATGTCCCGTGCATCTAGATTCCTCAACAACCTTATGCAGATCCTCTCCCATAATGTCAAAATAAGCCTGAAAAAGTTCTTGTGTCCACCCATCAGGGCCGGGGATTTTATCTTTTGTCATTCTATAGACTATTTCTTTTACTTCCTCTAAAGTGACATATTTTCCAATCTCTTCAGTCTCAACATCATTAAAGAATCTGGGCACATCCTTGAGTACATTGATTTGGTTCCAATTGTCTTCTGTATCAATAACACTATATTGTTCTTTAAAATGTTTATAAGAAGTCTCCTTAATCTCATTTTCTGAGGATTTGAGATTCCCCTCATCAACAACTATATCCCATATAGTATTTTGACATCTTCTTTGAGAGGTGTATTTATGAAAAAAAATGGTGTTTTTGTCCTCCTTAGGTATCCAAATTGCTCGACTCCTGAGCCTCCAAGTGGATTATTCTGTTGTAAGAATTACATATTTCCTTTGTTTGAGAGACCTCAGTAAGTCCAAATATTCTTGTAAAAGGACCTCTGAGGGGCAATTCTAAAAAAATTCTAACATTTTTTGTTCAATGTTATATAGCTCTGTGTGTAATTGATATTTTTTATTTTTCTGCCAGTGGACTGTAGCTTTCTTTAAATGCTTCAACTTTGAACTCAACAGGTGGATTGAATAAATATCCAACCAAATTCTCATATGTTGCCAAGTTTCTATAACAATAGAAGAAAACTCCATATTTGATATCCAAAAACTGTTGAATTTAAAAGGAGGGGATATTTTCTGAGATGTCTTCTCAAATTGTAAGAAAATTGGGTTATGATAAAAAATGGAGAAGTTAATGATCCAAGATTGAATTTTGTTTTGATTGCCAAGAATATTTTCATTGATAAGAAACCAATCTAATATTTTCGAGATACCAACTAACCCAACTCCTCCATTTATCCATGTAGGTGTGAGTTGGGCTGGTTGGATATCCACTAAACCCGTATTAAGTAGGATATTTGAAAAGTAATCTGCAAGAGGACCACTCCTAGCCAAGTTCCCCCATACCTCCTTGGCGGTAAGAGTGAAATTAATATCACCTCCTACTATAATGCCCTCTTCGCTGAGTAATCCAGAATCTAATAAGGGTTTCCATAAACTTTCCCTTTCTTTATAAGGTGCATAACAGTTGGGGAGTTTCACCTGATCCACAAAATGTTTTAATATTCCTTCAAGAAAAATACCTATAGTAGTGCCTAATGCACATAACTCAACATAAGTTTGGTTCCATCCAGATAATAAACCACCCGAACGACCATTTGGGTCCAATGCAACAACATTCCATGTCGGAAGACATTGAAGAAAGTAATTTTTTTCCTTTTCACCATCCACCAAGTTTTCTTGAAAAAAGACAATGTGAGGTATAACCTGTTTCAGAAGTAATTTGAGGGAATCTAATTTAGTGGGTCCCCCAAACCCATGAAGGTTGGAGGAAAGTAAAATCACAAGGGAAAAACAATGGTCGACTGGCTTTCTCTAAGGGATGGGGAAGAAATCCTGTCAGAGTTAGGGATTGAGGAATCAGGGAGAGAGGGAACTAGAGAGATATCTGGATCAATAATAACCAGGGACAAGGATCCAAATTTTTCCAAACCACCATCAATAGCCTTAGGAGGTTTCTGAGGGATGCGAGGTCTAGGATTTTTGCATATAGTCACATTGGAGCGTTCTAAAAGAGAAGGCATAGTATTGTCGCAAATAGGAAGTTGTGAGGGCGATAAATCTACAATCGACTTGGTCTTAAGGAACTGTGGGTCCTCAAGACAATTATCACCAATCATAGGGACATTGGGACAAAACAAGATAACACTCTCTACGACTAAAGGAATATTAGGGTCATCCAAAACCGTCGGAGTAAAGGAAGAAACTGTAATTCCGGTAGGTGATCCCATTCCAATAGAAGAAATAAATTTAGAACCCACAAGACCGGAAGGGTCGTCATCAGACAAAAAATAGACTAGGGGAGGAATAGGTTGTGTGTCACCAGGGGAGCATCGAGGAGTACATACACTGCCCAACCCTTCTGTAACTGAATCAACGCGAAAATCTGAATCATCAACCTTCTTCATAAGGATATCCCAAAAATTTCTGAAAATCTTATGAAGCCATATTTCATTATTCTTTAAAAAATTAAACTCATCGGAGGAGAGTTTAACAAAAAAAGATGGGAAAAAAAACTGCATCTTACCAATGAAGGAGTCACAGTCGATTTTCTTACATCTGGAGCTTCCATCTAGGTCTACAGGATTATTTGGTTAAGTTGTGTCGAATCTGTGCTCTAGGGAATACAGACAAAAATCTTTGAGATGCTCTGGTTTCCAGTAGGAGTGACAAAAAAAGGGATCCCTCCAGTAATCAACTAGTTGACAGACATGAGTGTCTCCAATAACAATATCAATAACATCTGTTAATCCTTTGTCAAGATCCAATTCCACCAGAACCCAAGCGAGTCCAAGTTTGACTCCATCAATAACATCCATAAAAATCTTTTCGTGAAAATCCCAGAGAGAGGGTTGACTCCAGGGTACCATCGCTTGAGCGTTAAGATACCTCTACCAATTATCCAAGGAGAGTTCAAAACTCTCACCAAATATCCCTCAGAGAGAAAATGGAAAACCATCCAGTGATTGGAAAGGAGGCTAAATCTAGGACAATATCTAACCAAAGGCTTCCAAAAATCTAAAATCGAGTCTATCAGCTAGACCTTAGTCATTTTGGTGTAAAAACACTTACCCACTAGAGAGTTTTTTATTAAACTGACTACTCTGTCCATAACAATATCCTTCCTGAGGACACTGCTGGTATTGGCCTCCCTAACTCTCCAAATCTTCAGTTTACAATGAGAGCGTGCATGACTACTAGTAACTGTATTGCGCCCGACACCTCCTAATCTTTGCGAGGGCTTCTGCATAGGAAGGGGAGATGCACTAACACTAGGGAAAGTTTTTTCAGTTGTTTTTTAAAGTACACACTCGCAACCTTCTCGAGGGAGGTTTCTCATGTGCCAACCCTCAACATGGCGTGTGAAAACCACATGATCAGGGTCAGGTGCTCTTCCACGTCTTGGATCAGAGGCCAACTGTTGAGAACACACTGCAGGATGAGCCGGATGTGTAGCACATGTACTACTTTGTGTCAACACTAATATTTTTTTCCAAAAGTGAGTCTTCCAATTGATCTGATTCAACCCCTACATAATTCTACTAGAAATAACATGAATCACGTTGTGACGATTGAATTCAACTCATCCTTGCACTCTTTCTTATGGTATTACAAGATTCATAGTCGATTTGTGTTCTCCAATACATACTTCACCAATGTCTCCACTTTTGTCATCCTTCATTTTTTCTAGCCCAATCCTTTAAAGGAAAACATGGCCAAACTCACCCTTAGATGTTGTTATGAATCACAAGGGCTATGTACAGTTCTTCTAACTCCCTCACTCAACTTAAATCACATACATCCTGGGTATTTTTCCAAGCTTCCTCTTTGTCATCATGGTTATACTAGGAATTTTTGCTTCATCTAATAACACCAAGAAACCTGTGTGTGGGAGTGGAACTACCTTAGAATATACAAGAAATTCCTACCCAAAAATAAATGCATGGCCATCCAATGTAGCAACCATCAAGTTCCATTTGTAAAACTAGCTTCTAACTCTCAAAGGAGTGGAGTGGAAAACCCCAATTGTCGGTTCCACTATTGAGTTGACCACATTGTACCGGCCAAGCTAATTTGAGGCTTACGATGGAGAAACTTTGTGGCAACTCACTCAAAAATATATGTATCACAGTTGTGTCCACCAAAGTAGCCACCTTCACCCCACTCACGGTTGCATCCAAAAATAAAGTCCTTCTCCTTCACTTTGCAAACACTGTCTGCGAACTCTACCTTCAAATTACTCTAGATGTGCTTCCAAAGCATCCATGAATTCCAACATCTCCTTTACAGGTGCAGGAATTTGTAACACTTCCACCATGGTAACAAAATGCTCTTCTTCTTGTAGTACATGGTCTTCTTCCGACTGTTCCAAATTAGTCTTCACGAGAGAATCGAATGCAAAGTTGTTTCCATTGCAAAGAAAATGCCAAACAAATCTTGAACCATTCATTTTCATTTTATACAATATTAGTTTAGTAATTTGAATTTGGAGTTTTTGTTATTATATTACTAATTACTACTCACATTCAATATAATATAAAATATTTTTTTTATTCAAGTTAAAAAATATTTAATTCACCAAATGGGTAAAGCATCTTGATCTCAGGAATCAAATCCTTCATGTTGAAAACCATTTTACCCGTAACCTCACCTTTTGGGAGAAAGACGTATCAGGTGTAGCTCATAACCATTAAAACTAGCCCTCACACTTTTATATATATATATATATATATATATATATATATATATATATACACTTGATAATCGACTAAATCAAACCCGCGTTTCAGTCGTCGGCGAAGTGCAGATTGTCAGAGCCGACTTTGTCAACTGCCGCCCATAGCCCGGACCGTAATATGCCAGTTTTCACCACTGTGCGGCAACTCGAGTTTTGCTCTTAAGTATTCGTATAGGCCGTAGCCTCCGTAATAAAATATGTTGTTGCGAAGATTTTGTTGCATTTGTTTTGTTCGAATATTATAGGCTAAAGTTGCTTCAATTCTGACAGTATATAGAGTAGACATTTTGAAAAAAAATAATAAAGATACTTTATACTGTTTATCAAATTTACATTCAACTAAGAGAGTTAGGTAAAATAAGTATATATATATATTTTTAATGGAGTAGGAAAAGCAAACAGGTCCACTTTTCAGGTAAAAAAATAGGTATGAATTTGGCCAAATTTTCAGGGGTAGTCTGAGTTTCGCATTGATCAAAGTTCCATGCATTTCAAAACTTTACTCTGCCCCATTTTAAACCAACCCAGATGTTCAGAAAATCGATCAGAATCGTTCTGGATTGACCGAAAACTTAAAAACTGGCAGCAGGAAAACCTACAGAAAAATAACTCAGGAGAAAAGATTGCTCCCAGTTAACCCACTCTTTTTTTATACATCATAAGTACATGATAATCCATTGATCTGTTTCTTCAATTATAACAATATATAAAATAGGATAAAAAACTCCCTTGTAAAAATAAGATAATAAAACAATTTATACTATTTATCAAATTACAATTAACTAAGCTTAATCTTGAGAATTAAGTAAAAGAAATATTTTTTTAACATTTACAAAATTAAATTCTTACATATAAATTTTTTATTGTATTTAAATTTTAAAACATCCATTTATTTTATAATATCAAAATAAAATATTAATTATTTATATTATCAACTTACATAAATCTCAAGAAACCAAAAGGATGTTCATCAACATATATCCTTTATCTTAATTTTAATATTACAATTTGGATGAAGTGCAATGATGTATTGTAACATTTCATTGCTGGTGCAATAATTTTATATATAATCAATAGCTGCCTTGTCAGGCTCTACATAATGACAACTTGAAATGTATATAGTGTTGGTGAAGGTAGAGAGTAAAAAATCCTCTGTTTGGTATTAAGCTTAGGTGTATAAAAATTTCAGGTGCACTAATTGATGATCCAGTGAAAATTAGGCATTAGGCTAGTATTTGTAGAAGTAAATATTTTGATGGAGCATTATCAAACTAATTTTAGTAATTAATTTTAGCAACAATTAACTGCTAACCTAAAAAAGATTATTCTAAATATATTAAATCATCTTCATAATTTTTTTTTTTATATAATTAAAAGATCTTTAAGTTTGACTAGTATCAATAGATATACACCTATACAACTATATATGTTTACTAATAAATGCTTTATTAATAATAGTAATTAAATAAGGTTGTAATAAACAAAAACTTGTTAACAATTTTATTAATAAAAATGATGATGTTGATATAATTTTCTAACAAATAAAATACTATAAAGATTTTATCAAATATAAAAATGCTGATGTGAATATAATTTTCTGACACATAAATTATTATAAAAGATTTTATCAAATCTAATTTTTAACAAATCCAGAAATGATAACTCATGGAGATTACCTAGATGACCTCTATATATATAAGTAAGCACGATAGGAAGAGGTTTTGAGACACATCCATGTAAGAATCTTACTCACTATTATACTTAGACTTACCAAATGTTATCTTTTTATATTTAGACATGTTTAAAATAAAATTTAGTTAGGTTGTGTTTTATATTATTATGGACAAGTAATGTTTTAAAAAAAGGATGTGTATAGCGAACATGGTTAATATCATAATTTTTACAAGTTTGTTTATTCAAAGTTCATTTTAGTTACTCCAACAGCTTACTCAATAATGGATGTCATGACTCATGAATATTGGTTTGCATTGTTTAAATTCAAAATGTTGAGAAAGTAGTTTTGATCAAATAAATTATGATTTATAAAATCTTCATAGTATTTTATTTTTTCTTATTGACCACCTTTTTGTAATTCTAGGTTTTATGTTAAAACTTCATAGAGATCTAATAATTAAGTGCCACCATCTCTGTTACATATGAGAAGCTAGAACATGGAACCTATCTTTACCCACATCAATCAATTTCTGTTCATAATGTATATATATAAACATGGTTTTAGAAATTTCGGAACTACATCCAATATTGTTCAAGATAATAGAGTAAGGAGTGTTTTATTTAATTTTAAAAAAATAGCCTACAAAAATATTAGGCATTTGTTTAGTGTTATTCCAACACTTCCTAGGGATGGTACAAGCCTAAACTTAACAACCATACCAAGATAAGAGTGTTAAAAACATTTTGTTCTTATCTCAATCTTTCTACATTTGTTCAAGAATGCATTAATGTTTTCATCTACTAATGCTTCTCTTCTCAACATTGTGGTTCCAATTCAAATGATAATTGAATTCACTACTTAATTTACTGTATGATGGAAACTCTTTAAGGGTGTTATCACCATAAAAATAAGAGGATAAATTATTTTCTTACACTTGATTATCAAAATCTTTGTTTAATTGATAGTAATGGTATCATAATAATTTTTTCTAGACTTTTTGGAGAGCTTTGAGGTGCTTGTGATCATTAATATATTTTACCAAGTAAAAGAATTATAAAAGAAAAAATGCATTGAGTCCTAATAGGAATTTATGGCTATATTTAAAGATATAGTTGCAAGTAGGAATATATTCTCATAATACACATGGAATCATGATGATTTGTGAATGACATAACCTAAATAATGAAGCAAGTTCACTTGATGGAACCATTAGAGGGGTTTTAGGAAGTGATATTCTTCCATCCACTATATGAACTCAATTATCAAGATAATTCTCAAGCTTATTTATCTTGTACCCTCCCTTTTGGTTAATTTCTAGAAAATGATGGGGTGATTGTGTGCAAGAGGGGGAGTTTGTAGGTGGGAGATATTTTCCAATCCACCCTAAATTTCTAACTTTTCTCTTGTTTATGACAACAAATAAGGAAAATGACAACTGGTAACATGGTAAAAACATACATCAAGTTGATAGAGAGGGCATGGATATTCATGTAGTTCAAAACAATTGGCGTGGGGTGGGTATAATTATATAGTTTTTTTCGATTATATTATTATCTTATCATGGCATGTTGGTTTATTTCATCTCGGTTTTGGATTAGAGGGCTATTTGGCCTGTTTCTTCTCTATTTTTTCTTTCTTTTTCCATGTGGATCAATATCTGATTATCCTAGTGGAATTACATTTTCTTGTGGGGGTAGTGATGCAAGAGCATCGACCCCCCCTCCCCTTAATCAAATTCAATTTTCAACCTTTTGAGAAGGTGGACGTGCCCATGAGGATGAAATTTCTTTGTATTTGGCTAAGTTTGTTGTGATGGTTAAGTTTGTTGTGATATCTGATGATATTGTGGAGATCAAATTTAATCTTCAATGATGTGATCCCCTTTTTGTAATTGTGGTTATAAATTTTAAAGCCATGGAATAATGGTTTTCTCTTTGTAACTGGATTCCCCAATTAGTTTGTTTCTTGTTAATTAAATAAATTGAAAATAAAATTTACAAAAAAAAATCCATCATCAATGTTTATGGTAATATAGTTCCACTCTCAAGTATTTCATTTTTCACCATGGAAATGGGTTACACGTAAACCACCAAGTCATATTAATTATGTTTGAAGATCTCGTTGCAATACTTAGGAAATGCAGGAACTCAAAACCAACCATACCTTTCCAACGACAGGTTTAATTCTATTGTCATAGACCTTCACTTTCACAATCCAATGACTCTCTGCATAAAATCCCTCAATCACCATCTATAACTCCACAAACTTTCATAGCACATTCACTGTGATACAAGCATGATTCTATCCATCCACTTCATAAATACATCTAAGTCCCAAAATTCCTATGCAACCGAGTGAACTCATACCCCATGCCCTACCATATCTATAAATTAACTACTTACAATTCAAGGAACTATGCAGACACTGCCCAACTGCTAAGTCATGTTGTTGTTAATTAACTTGCGTAACTCTATGAAGAGTCACCTCATCTAAAGGTTGTGATTGACCCACTCGTCTAAAAACCCATCTCGACTCAATTGTTGTTCTTGGTGATGCACAACATGAAGATGTCATTATGAAAATATGCCCAACCAAGTATATTTATACAAAGATTCTCTAGGTTGTCATCAACTTAACCAAGTGCTTCAATTCATCGAAATAGGGAACTTATCCCCTTCCTGGTCACTTCTACGATCACCCTCTATGATCACTTCTTCGTCGATCACTACAGTTCGATCTGTGATCAATCCTGTGACAAGTATTTTGTTCTTTTGCTTTTCCCAAGTGCTCTATTCACCCATGAACTATGCGCCTTGTCTTCTCAAGGTGTTCACACAAGTCTGTCACTTACTTCCATCGCAAATGAAACAAACCAATACTATGCCCAGACTATCTCTGTGAAAGGTCATACCACATTACCAAATCTTCACCAAGTCTATGCCCAAACGACCTCTATGATCAAATAAATGAAAAGTCCTATGATGAACTCTGTGATGACTTATGTGACCAACCACCTTGTTGAAATGCTTCATTGTCAATGCAAAATCTATGCTCGGGTTGTATAAGGTGTGTGCCAATATCAACCTCCCATCACACTCTCAACGAGAACCTATGTCATAAAATTGATGTAAATTCTCTACGATGAACTAGTTTTCTCCACCGAAAGGCTCACCAAGTGTGTGGACATTCTCACTAAACAATCTTTGTAACAAACTGTGAAACCAAATACATTGTTCCTTAATAACACCATTATGAATACGATAGCGATGACGAGCCAGATATACTTTGATACCATCTATCACCTCCCCATAGGATATGGACCCAATTCTTATGATCGTGCACCTCTTGAAGTCATGTGGGACCCCCATGATTCTCACTTGGCTGCATGGAAAAAAAAAGGATACTACATCCAGACTACGACTCTTAACCTAGATCATATCCATACTTAATTCTAGGATACAAGTGAGTCACACTTTTACTCTAGTGAAACTCACCTTTATACTTAGACATTTTGTTAACAACTTAACACTTATTCACTTAAGAATACATCCATGAAACAAAGAGAGCACTTTCGAAATAAAAAACAGACACAAAAATACAGTGTGGGTGGCACGTGACATGCATAACACTTGAACAAGTCTTATTATTATGAAAAAATTACAATATGAGCACTATTTGATTGGTTTATAGATTGGAAGAGTTGCACGACTCACCTCACCTGAACAAGACACTCATACACAGATATGTGACCCCAATACTTACCCGTTGTAACCACTTTTGCAACTCCTGCAGTGCACCTCAGACCTGCACCCAAAACAGACTCATTGTCTCTTCTCTATCACAAGACTTCCCACAAACCTGTGGTTTGGTCTCATAACATGCCTCACCTAGAGCTATGACAAGACTTCCCCAAACTCCAAAGTGACCCTTCTTGTTGCTAGACTAAAACCAAAGAAGTTCACCCCAACTATGTCCATATAATCACCTCAAGGCAAGGGGAGTCCTCTTATGTGGAGCGAATTAACTTCTTTAGAGAGCTCACCTCTCCTTGCCCAAATGTGCCACAAAACGTTAGAGATGATCTTGTATTCCTTGTTGTTCCTTCTCGGTTGTGCACCCTTGTTATTTTATATGGAATCTAAACACCACCTTCATTAATCATCACATCGTTTCGGTGTGCCATGCCCCTTAATGCAACAACAATCCCAATGAACTGACACGCCCCTTCATTGACCGAGGAACCTAAATGATCCCATTCTTTGATCAAACTTCATGTCCATTAGGACTAGAATGCCTCAACCTTGGTGTACCTAGCCTTGTGCTTCACCTCATGCTTGAGAAATCCCCTTGTCATGTTTGAGCACCCAAAGTTCCCACTTTCCCACCTTGTGAGACTCCTTGGTTTTAGAGAAACCCCAATTTTTTTCTCCTTGAAGACTTGGTTGCGGGTGTCCACACCCTTCTAGCCAAAGATCTTATAGTCTACAACATGGGGCTTGGGATTTCATTATGAGCATAATAATTTCAAAGGATTTATTTAAGTTTCATTTTCTTAATAATCTATTTTAGAATATTATTCAATGGTTACTTCAATAAAAAAATATGAAGAAAATCAATTAAATTCATAATCAAAGGAGAGATTGAAATAATGATGATGAAATTGATAGAAAACTTAAAGTGTGATATCCCCCCCCCCAAAAAAAAAAAAAAAAAAATTGAATTCAAGAATTGTTAGGAAAATTATTCTGTTTTTGGTAAATTCGAATTTGTAAATTTTTTGCCATTAATCGCAATTCTGAATTTTGAATTTGGTAATTTGTAATTAATTATTATGACTATTGGGCAGAGATCTGATTTGACCCAACTAACTAGTTGACTATGACACTTGTATGAAAACAAAATATTTTATATTTATTGCAGGAGGACAAATAGAATAGCCATGTTAAAATCAGCTGACCATGACTCCATGAGTGGGGAACATATTGGAACTACCTCAGGGCTGATTGTTACAAGTGGCAAATAAGGGATGTGGCCATTGGCAGCCCCTGAAAATCAGGGATTTAGAAAGCTGTGAAAATTACCAAGGAGGGAAAAAGACCTAGGCAAAAATATTGTTTTAAATAACATATTTGAGGAGGCAGGACTTTGCCAAGTATGCTTGGAAAGGAAGTACCTCTTGCTTTTATGAACATCGTTTTTTGAAGTGTGAGGCAAGGAAGAGTATGCTAAGGAGAAACATTTTTGACTGCTTGTTGTTATGAACACTCCATACTGAGTGTGAGGCAAGAAGAAGTTTTCTGAAGTAGAACGACGATGATGAGGAGGAGTTTCGAGTTAACCCTCATGGAATCATGGTCAGGCTAGGGGGTGACCAAAACATGTGATTTGGCTGCCATGTTCTACGACTGGGAGGAACATGGTTGTTCCCTTTGTCTTCTCATGAATTTGGTTCAGATATGTTATTCTACCTCTCCTTTGGATGAATGTTATATAAATGGATATCTAATAGGCTACATCTGTATATTCTGATTAGGGTTATTGTTATGGATAAAATCTGGTTGAATTCTATTGAACTTAACATCGGATCAAAGGAAGCTTCTAGATTAATTCTGGATGAATGTTATATAAATGGATATCTGATATATGCATTTTCTTGTGTTTAAGTGAATTATTTTCGTGAATGAAATATGTTCGTATGTGGAGTTTATAACAGATAACCTAGTTCGGGAATTACCTCTTCTGTAATTGGACTTTGTAGGTGGTATTATCCATGTATCATTGTATTTTAACAAGTCTGAATATACAATAAATTTATGTGTATCTCTGTAATTAAAATTCCAGAGAGTTCAATTTTAATAGCTAAGTTTTCGTTTCTCGTATAAAGGGAAAGGTACAAGACAATATGGACTCTACAGACATACATATATATACTTTTATATTTCATACA
>ML778244.1:326011-350077 GCA_009831015.1 Picea engelmannii | reverse complement strand
GTGTGTGTGTGTGTGTAAATAAGCAATCTGCAAATAAAACACATAATCATAATCTCATTTTACCAATTATCTTGATAACTCATATCATTATATTTACTCTGTGTTGTGTCTAATCTAACTATTACCAGTTCAAATTGAAACATATCGACAATGACAACAAGGCATGTTGAAAGGGAGTAAAATGATATAATATTACAGATCTGATATGCATCGATATCCTTTCTTAGAAAGCCATAATTCAGGATGTGTAACAGAGCCTTTAAAAAAAAAATAGTAATTCCCTGGTAATTAATTTCCAGAGTAGGGTGAGACCCGAAACGATAAGGAGAATCGTTTAAACAACCATTCCATTACATCGAACGAAGAGGGTAATATTGTACATAAAGTGTTGCAAGGATCATACTAATATCTGGACCAAACTCTAAGTTACAGTTGGGAATTTTTTTCCCTTCCAGGTCGGATGGGAGACGGAGGAAACGACACGAAATGACTACATGCAAAATTGCCACGTTGACTATTCAAACTCTAGAAGGGTTACAAAATGGAACTCGAATACATTTTGCGCCGAGCACGCGGATGGATATCCGAAACCTCCGCATAGACGAAACCTGGAATAATCACCATCCGAAGATTACAAAATTTATTCAAGGAAAACTTGAGAAAACATGAACAGAGTGATAATTGTTTATTCAGACATCATACCCAGATATTACTTAACTTCCAAATTTCTGGCTCACATGGATTCCTTCTGTAATGTACCTCAAATTAACCATAAAAAAAATAAAAATCTATGACATAATTCAATTTCGTTTAAGCTTAGAATTTAAGAGAAGGTAATATTCATTTTTGTTCCATAATGACATTATTACACTAGTCTAGTTTACTTCGAACAGAAAAGATTATGTGGATAAATTCTTTCCATAATTATATCACTTCCCTTAACTCTCAAACTACTCCAACATGCTTATATGTATATAGGAAATATCTAAACTTAGGTCGAAGGAACCTTTGAGGTTCAGAGAGATAAAGCTCAGGAGGAATAACACTTCGAAAAGTGTTATCAAGATCCAAGAACTTATTCCATGGAAGAAGCAAAGACCAAGTCTTTGAAGACTTAGAAAATCATCTAAGCCTGAAGCGAGTAAACGCTCAGGAGGAAAAGTGACCATCGATCACAGGCAGATCTGGACCGTTGGTACAATTCATGATTTCAGGTATCAAAAGTCAGAAAGACAGACATCCTTGTCTCTCAAAACCCTGAATTGTGAAATCGCGATTCGACTTGAACTGTTGATCACAGGAAGATCTGGACCGTTAGTCCATTTCGCGATTTTGGGTATCGAAATTTGGAAAGACAAAGGTCCTTGTCTCCCAAAACCTTGAATCGCCAAATCGTGAAATAGTGAGGTCAGACGTGGACCATAGATCCCATGGATTATTGTGAGCTGTTGATCGAACACCAAGACATTTCGGCATTTCGGAAACTAGGGATTCCAAGGAGCAGAGACATCCCTTGTACCCTGATTTTGTGAAATGAGAAAACCTGAAATAATAGGCGCTAGGAAATTTCAACATTTTGGCAACCGTGGATTCGAAGGACAAAGGGACGGGACGCTTGACTTGTGAAGTCTCGATCCACAATATTTCAGAATTTCTGCAACCGGGGATTCGAGGGACAAAGGGACAAAATGCTTGACTTGTGAAGTCTCGGTCAATGATAAGCGCCCTTTTTGGCTGAGCGCAAGGTCATGGCTCTTGGTCGTGTGTTGTGGGAGCTCACACTTGGTGCTTGGAAAGGACAACTAAGCATTTTTGGGGGACTTGTGTGTTTGTTCGAAGGGTTCCAATTTGGAACCAGAAGAGCCATTTCAGCTCCGGAACCAGAAGATCCTGACCGGGAGGTCACGTAGCCCTTAAGAGGGATAGGGGTTCTGCATCATTATTACTCTGTATAGCTTATTATAGAAATATATTAATACTCAGTCATTGTCGTTCCTCTTTATACATCAACATTTCCTAGATCATTATCATCATCTAAGGGAACCTATACAGAGAAATTAAAAAAAAGAAGGGAATCTGAGATTGTCAAAGTAATCAGTTCTATACATTTAATTATGCTTTTAATTGCAAGGTTAGATCTTCATGACTGCTATAACAATAGGTATTTTGACTATCTACTATGTGCGTGTATAAAGGCGTATATTATCATTCTTACGATAGGGAATTTGCTTTAACTCTCCATTAACATATGTACTTATTTCCACCTATAAGTATGTACATACCTATAGCTTTCTCTCTCTCTCTATATATAACGATTTACTGTCATAGGTATAGTTTTATCTTGATTCTGGTTTAATAATTGGAAAATTTAGTTACGTGCTATGGTCCTGCATCTTTACCTATAGAAATATCAACATGCAAGTATATCTACCTAACTTCGTTCTCATTCTTACACACCAATAGCTTACACATCAAAGCATAGTTAACTCGAAGGATCCCATTTGTTGGTTTGTAATCATTTCACCACTTTATGACGGTGGATCGGTGGCCGTCTTGACCGTTCAGGACATGAGGGTTCACTGTCAAGCAGTGGCCGCCTTAGCCTTTGCAGGCCAACAAATACCATCACAGTTGATATTTCGGCATTCAGTACTTGCTTGTTACATATGCGCGGAGTTCCTTTGCTTTACTAAAACCCGAAATCCCGAACCCCGAAACCCTGAAGTGTTGGGCCCACAGTCTTTTCTCTTTTCGCAACTCGACATTTCTTATTTCATTTTGTTTATGCGTCAGGTGTTTGTAAAACCTAAAATCCCAAACCCTGAAACCTCGAAGTGTTGGGCCCATAGTCTTTTCTCATTTTTCAATTCGACATTTCTGATTTCAGTTTGTTTGGGCATCGAGTGTTCATAAACCCTGAAATCCCGAACCCCGAAACCCCTAAGTGTTGGGCCCACAATCTTTTCTCATTTCGCAATTCGACATTTCTCATTTTATTTTGTTTGGGTGCCAGGTGTTCGTAAACCTCGAAATCCCGAATCTTGAAACCCCGAAGTGCTAGACCCACAGTATTTTCTCATTTCACAATTCGACAAACATCATGGTAT
The DNA here is from genome assembly GCA_009831015.1 of Picea engelmannii. Classification (NCBI taxonomy): domain Eukaryota; kingdom Viridiplantae; phylum Streptophyta; class Pinopsida; order Pinales; family Pinaceae; genus Picea; species Picea engelmannii. The sequence goes on along the minus strand of ML778244.1, from coordinate 346,970 downwards.
TTTGTTTTTTTGTGTTCGGAGTTTGTAATCACCGAAACCCGATTGACCTCTTCTTTTCACACCATTTTTTTTTCTATGGTTTATGCCATTAAACAATAATCTAATTACGAAAATACAAAAGGGGTTTCCAGCATCTCTAGTTCTGAATGAGAATATTGGCCTCCTATAACCAACATATCATTTGTGGATGTAGTTATATGGATAGAATTATATCATGGGGAAAAATTTCGGATTTCCTATTGGATTAATTCCATACTATGAGGCAGATACTCACCAAGTAGATTTCTTATTCTGAGCCTTTTTCACAGTAATATAAATATTCCATTTATCTAGATTTAGTTCCCAATCCATCATTACTTCTATACAAGGAACTTCTATGTATTGTAATTTACCCTATGGTTAACTCTATAAAGTAGGAATCAAGATTACCGAAAAAGGATTGCTTCCATAATTTATCCATGCAATGACTTTTCGACTGTCGTAATAAATAAAAGACAATTTCTAACAATTATTCAGAATTCCGTCTAATCATAAAGAGTCACTCGAAAATTCATTTACAGGATATTGTGTTAGCATTTAGACCCCATACACACAAACAAGTTCTTTTCCGGATATTATATCAAATTCAATATTAATAGATATACTACATCAGGGATCTAATCGTTTACCAGTAAATTGGAAAATACTTCAACTTAGAATTTGCAAATGCATTACAACAAACATATATATAATCGTTTAAATAGAGAAGGAAAATAATCAACATATCTAATCCAGTTTGCGGGAAGACAAAGTGAACAACCACATTCCTCCCAACCGTAGAACAGAGCAGCAAAAACACTTGTCCGATTCAACCCCTAGCCTAACCATGAATCCATGAGGGAAAACTTGGAATCTCCTCCTCAACAAATGTCTTTCCGTTTCCACAGACCCCTCTTTCCTCACACTCAATTAGTAGTGTTCATAATAGCAAGATAACTCATAGTCTTTTTCCCCAACAGACCTTGCAACGTCCTGCCTCCTCACATATGCTATTTATCAATTTTGCCCAGGTTTTTTTTCCCTCCCTTGGGAATTTTTGCATCTTGCTAAATCCTTGACTTTCAGGGGCTGGAAATGGCCAAAACACTGATTTTCCACTTGTAATAATAATCCCAGAGGTAGTTCCAATATGGTCCCCACTCATGGAGTCATGGTCAGCTAAATTCAACATGGTTGTTCCATTTGTCCTCCTGCAATCAATATAAAATATTTTGTTTTAATACAAGTGTCATATTCAAATAGTTAGTTGGGTCAAATTAGGTCTCTACCCAACAATCATGTTAATTAATTACGATTATTAAATTCCAAATTTGGAATTGCCATAAATGGAAAAAAAAATTCAAATTCGAATTTACTAAAAATGGAATAAATTTCCAATAAATTTAAATTTCAAAAATATTTTATTTTTGGGGATATCACATCCTTTCCCCCTTAAGTAAAACATTGTCCTCAGTGTTCATTCCTTTCTTGGAACAGGGTTGGATGATATTTCTGCAAATATCCCTCCAACTCCCAAGTGGCCTCCTCAGGACTAAAGTGCTTCCATTCAACCTTTACTTGAGCGACGACTCTATTTCGAAGTGCTATTTCTCTCCAGTCTAGAATGTGTAGGGGTTCCACCTAGAACTCACCTTCGGGTTTCACCTGCACCAATTTCCAATCAGTCATATGAGTAGGGTCATGAATATACTTTTTCAACAAGGAAACATGAAATACATTATAAATTCTTAGATTAGATGGAAGCGCAAGTTGATATGCTATGGGTCCAATTCGAGCTAATATCTCGAAGGGCCCAAAAAACCTAGGTTCCATCTCGACACAGTTCCCTAATTTCAATGAGCTTTTTCAGGCTTTGACCTTCAAATAAACATTGTCTCCTACTTGAAATTCCAAGTGTCTTCGTTTCTGATCTACATAGATCTTTTGTCTATCCTGTGCTTGTTTCAAGTTCTGTTGTACCTTTCTTACCACGTTCTCCATTTCTTGGAGCATCTCTGGTCCAACCATGAGTCTGCTAGCCGGGTTATCCCAGCTAATTGGAGTCGTACACTTTTTTCCATACAATATTTTGAAAGGGCCCAACTTAGCTGAAGTTTGGTACCCATTGTTATATGAAAATTCTACCAAGTGCAGGTAGTCTTCCCACTTGCTCGGTTTTGTTCTTATGTACATGCGAAGCATATCCTCTATGATCTAGTTTTTCCTTTTGGTCTGTCCATCCATTTGTGGATGATAGCTCGCACTGAAATTCAAGTTAGTGTTTATCCCTACAAAAAATTCCTTCCAAAAAGCAGATGTAAATTTTACGTCTCTATCTGAAACCACCATTTTAGGAATACCATGAAATCTAAAAATTTCTTTCATGAATATTTCAACAACGTTTATAGGTTTAAAAGTAGACTTTACAGGAATAAAGTGTGTAGACTTATTGAGTTTATCGATTACAACCATGATAGAATAATTATGTTTCTGAGTTTTAGGAAAACTTGTTATAAATTCCAGTGATATAGTCTCCCATTTCCATTCTGGTACTAGTAATGGCTGTAATAGGCCGGCTGGGTGATGGTCCTCGGACTTAACCTACTGAAAATATTGGCACCTAGCCAAGTACTCTGTTGTTTCACCCTTCATATTAGGCCAGTAAAATAGTTTTCTGAGTGCTGTTATTGTTTTCTAGTAACCTGGATGGTGAGAATATGGTTTCTTATGCACTACATATAAAACAGTTAATTTTAGCTCTACTGAATCTGGTATGTAAAGTCTATTTTTAAATCGTAATAGTCCCTTCTTGTCGATACTTAGATCTTGTTTATCTGAGTTTGTGATACTATTTTGAAATTCTGCCATCACCTTAGTGTAATTTCCGTCGCTAATACTTTTCATTCCTATTCTTTGTTCCAGATCGCTTTCTGCCCTGCTGATATTTACCTCAAATAAACCATGGACTCTTCTTCTTAAAGCATCTGCTACTTTATTTTCCTTACCCTTGATATGTTTGACCTCGAAGTAGAATTCGCTTAGGAAGGCTATCCACCTTACTTGTCTTGCATTAAGGTCTGGTTGGTTAAACATATATTTCACCCCGCTATTGTTTGTCAATAGTAGGAATTTTCTGCCCATTATATAGTGTCGCCACATTTTTAAGGCATGTATTACTCCTGCCAATTCTATGTCATGAGTGACATAATTTTGCTAGCGTTCTTTTAATTTCTGGGACTCATAACAAATCACGTGCCCTTCCTGAGTTAGAACACCACCTAGTCCCTCTTTACTTGCATCAACACATACTGTGAAGTCTTTATATGGGTCTGCTACCTTCAAAATGGGCATCGATGTCAATAATTCTTTCAGCTTGTTAAAACTGTCTTGACACTTTTGCGACCATTTAAAATTGGTCCCTTTCTTTTGTAATGACGTGACAGGGTAGGCTATCTTGGAAAACCCTTCTATAAATCTGAGATAATATCTGGTGATTCCCATGAATGACTGGATATTTGCCACATCCTTAGGTACTGGCCATTCCATAATGGATTTTATCTTTTCCGGGTCTACGACAATACCTTCCGAAGAAATGACATGTCCTAAATATTGTATTTTGTTTTGATAAAAGTCACATTTGTCGAATTTTGTGTATAGTTTGTGTTTCCTTAATGTTTGTAGAACTATTCCTAAGTGTTCATCATGTTCCTCCTTGATTTTAGAATAGACCAGAATATCGTCGATAAATACTACTACAAACTTGTCTAAGTATTGACTGAAAATGTTGTTCATCAAGCACATAAATGTGGTTGGTGTGTTAGTGAGTCCGAAAGGTATGAATACAACCTCGTAACATTCGTATCTTGTTCGAAAGGTTGTTTTGTTTATGTGCTCGTCCTTTATCCTAACTTGATGATAACTGGATCATAAATCCAATTTTGAAAAGATATTGGCCCCACCAACTTGATCAAACAGATCATTTATCCTTGGTAAGGGGTATTTGTTCTTAATGGTCATTTTGTTCAATTGTCTATAATCAATACATAGTATTAGAGTACCGTATTTCTTTTTCACAAAGAGGACTGGTGCTCCCCATGGCGAGACACTTGGTCTGATATACTCTTTGTCCAACAATTCCTGTAATTGTATTTTTAATTCTGTCAGTTCTGGTAGACTAATTCGGTAGGGTGATTTTGAGATAGGGGCTGATTTGGGTAGTAAGTCTATGGAGAAATCTATTTCCCTTCTAGGAAGTAATTCTGGTATCTCATACACAAAGATGTCTTTGAATTCACGTAGGACAACAAAGTATTCTAAATTGGAATTATTTTATTTTTCTAATAGATTCATCACTTGGATGGCGTAAACTTGACATCTCTTTCTAATACATTTCTTGAGTTGCATCGCTGAAACTTGTCTGACTGATATAGGTTTTGGTATGCCTTGGATTGTTCTAACAATGCCAAAATTATCTTTATAGCTAAGTATCTTTGTATAACAGTCTAGTACTGCTTTGTGTTGTTCCAACCAATCCATCCCGATAATCATATCATAAGATCCTAGTGGTCGGATGTTCAGATTGGTCCTTATCTTTTGACCATCTAAGATGAACTCAAGATCATAAATAAAGTCAACTACTTTCCTTTAAGTACCTGTTTCTAGTTGTACAAGCCATGATTTTGCGTGCTTCAGTTTCTTAAGTTTATTCGACTCTACTACATCAGGAGTAATATAACTTAATGTGGATCCAGGGTCAATTAAAACAAAAAATTGAGTGTCATTGATTTTACCTTCGATTTCTACCACCGAGGACTGGTGGTCCATTTGTTGACCATCTATCACTGCATTTATCAGATGCAGGCTTCTGCCCATGTCTCCCACTTTCGATGCTTCCTGCAAATTGTGAACAACAATTATATTTGCTGAAATTAAACGTGGACAGTTCCTCCTTAAATGAGGCTCCCCACATTCCCAACACTTTAATGTCTTGCAGGAGTTGTCCCCAAACTTATTCATTCCCAGGTTTACCAGTTTACCACTACCTTGTGCATTTGAATGATAGGAGTGAAAATCCTTCCTTGGGAAACTTTTTGTTGCATTCCGATAAGTAGTTGGATGGTATCCCTTCTTCCATTGGTTCATTCGATCTTGCTTCTTATCCTTCCAGGCCTTGGGAAACTTCACCCATTGTTTATACTCATCATAGCACATTCATGCTTTCTTGAATACCTCACTCAAGGATTTGGGGTTGTCAAATTCAATTGTCCCTGAGGACTGTGGTAAATAGATTAAGAACTGTTGTATTTTTACCTTATCCTCCCGGATATACGGTACAAACCTCAGTAGTTCTAGAAATTTATTTATAAGGTCTTCCATCGTCATCTGTCCGAGTCATAACTCAAAAAACTATTTCGTCTTCCTTTCATAATATCTTTCAGAAAGGTATTGTTTCTCAAAATACTTCTTAAAGTTGGACCATTCCAACTATTTCTCCTTTAGGCCCTTGGCCAATTTTAGGTCTTGCCACCAAACGCTAGATTTCTCCTTCATATTGTAGATGGCCATTTTGACCTTCATGTTGCTAGAATAGTTATAGATATGGAAGTATTTTTTGATGTCCAACAAACATGCCTCAGCTTCTTCTCATGTCTTGGATTCTCCATCAAAGGTAGATGGTTTAATCTTTTTAAATTCTCCTTCAAGGTGGTCTGTTTGTTTTCTTTTTCCATCTGGTATAGTTTTGTCTTCAGTTGAAGGTGTCCCTTCAGACAAACTATCTAATTTTTCTATTTCTAGACCATAATTCTTGGAGGCCATTTTGCTGACCTCTTCGTCATGGTTATCATCTTTTGGGATTTTCTTGGTTACTATACTACTCAACAGGACTTCATTTATCTCTTGTTGTTCCTGTTGTGCTTTCTTCAATTTTTCATTGTCGGCCTTGAAAAATTGTAGTTCAACAATAGGATTCCTCATTATTTCCAACACCTATGTGGGTGAGCTTCCATTGCTGTTCTGTCTTGGATCTCCCGGAGGTCCTTGCTACGGATTTCCTTCCATCCTAATTTCTGCACCCTCCTAAGCTGCCATAATTTACAAAAACAGAAAGGGCTTTCTGTATGTAACCATAATATTTATTAGTTTTACATAAATCATAATATATACTACGCAACTAATGTGGCCCTGTTCAGGCCCAGTGTTGTAGCTTTTTCTCTGATACCATATGTAATGTACCTCAAATTCACCATAAAAAAAAATAAAAATCTATGACATAATTCAATTTCGTTTAAGCTTAGAATTTAAGAGAAGGTGAGATTCATTTATGTTCCATAATGACATTATTACACCAGTCTAGTTTACTTCGAACATAAAAGATTATGTTGATAAATTCTTTCCATAATTCTATCACTTCCCTTAACTCTCAAACTACTCCAACATACTTATATGTATATAGGAAATATCTAAACTTAGGTCGAAGGAACCTTTGAGGTTCAGAGAGATAAAGATGAGGAGGAATAACACTTTAGAAAGTGTTATCGAGATCCAAGAACTTATTCCCTGGAAGAAGCGAAGACTGAGTCTTCGAAGACTTAGAAAATCGTCTAAGCCTGAAGTGAGTAAATGCTCAGGAGGAAAAGTGATCGTCGATCCAAGGCAGATTTGGATCGTTGGTCCATTTCATGATTTTGGGTATCATAAGTTGTAAGGACATAGATCCTTGTCTCTCAAAACCCTAAATCACAAAATTGCGAAATCGCGATTCGACCTGAACCATTGATCACAGGCAGATATGGACCGTTGGTCCATTTCATGATTTCGGGTATTGCAAGTTGGAAAGACAAAGGTCCTTGTCTCCCAAAACCTCGAATCACGAAATTGTGAAATAGGGAGGTCACACATGGACTGTAGATCTCAGGGATTATTGTGAGTCCTTGATCGAACGCCAAGACATTTTGGCATTTTGGCAACTTGGGATTCCAAGGAGCAGAGACATCCCTTGTACCCTAATTTCGCGAAACGTGAAAACCCGAAAGAATAGGCACTGGGACATTTCAGCATTTTGGAAACCGGGGAATCGAAGGAAAAAGGGATGAGATGTTTGACTTGTGAAGTCCCGGTCCATGATATTTCGAAATTTCAACAACTAGGAATTCGAAGGACAAAGGGACGGGACACTTGACTTGTGAAGTCCCGATCCATGATAAGTGCCCTTTTTGGCTTAGCGCAAGTTCACGACTCTTGGTCGTGTGCTGTGGGAGCTCACGCTTGGCGCTTGGAAAGGACAACTGAGCATTTGTGGGGGACTTGTGTGTTCATTCAAAGGGTTCCAGTTTGGAACTAGAAGAGCCATTTCATCTCTGGAACTAGAAGATCCTGACCAAGAGGTTGTGCAACCCTTAAGAGGGATAGGGGGTCTGCATCATTATTACTTTGTATAGATTATTACATAAATATATGAATACTCAGTCATTGTCGTTCATGTTTATACATCGACATTTCTTAGATCATTATGATCATCTAAGGGAACCTATACAGAAAAATAAAAAAGAAGAAGGGAATCTAAGATTGTCAAAGTATTCAGTTCTGCACATTTAATTATTCTTTTAATTCCAAGGTTGGATCTTCATGACTCCTGGAACAATAGGTATTTTGATTGTCTGCTATGTGCGCATATAAAGGCGTATATTATCATTCTTACTGTAGGGAATTCACTTTAACTCTCCATTAACATTTGTACTTATTTCCACCTATAAGTATGTACATACCTATAGCTTTCTCTCTCTCTATATATAATGATTCACTGTCATAGGTATATTTTCATCTTGATTCTAGTTTAATAATTGGAAAACTCAGTTACATGCTATGGTCCTGCATCTTTACCTATAGAAATATCAACATGCAAGTATATCTACCTAACTTCGGTCTCATTCTTACACACCAGTAGCTTACACATCAAAGCATAGTTAACTCGAAGGATCCCATTTGTTGGTTTCATTTCACCGCTTTATGATGGTGGATCGGTGGCCATCTTGACCCTTCAATATGTGAGGGTTCACTGTCAAGAGGTGGTCGCATTAACCTTTGCAGGCCACCAAATAACATCACAGTTGATATTTCGGCATTCGGGACTTGCTTGTTACATATGCACATAGTTCCTTTGCTTTACTAAAACCCAAAATCCTAAACCCCGAAACCCCGAAGTGTTGGGCCCACAGTCTTTTATCTTTTCACAATTCAACATTTCTTATTTCATTTTGTTTGTGCATCAGGTGTTCGTAAACCCCGAAATCCTGAATCTTGAAACCCTGAAGTCCTGGGCCCACAATATTTTCTCATTTCCCAATTTGGCATTTCTCATTTTATTTTGTTTGGGCATTAGGTGTTCGTAAACCCTGAAATCCTGAACCCCGAAACCCCAAAGTGTTGGGCCCACAGTGTTTTCTCATTTCGCAATTCGGCATTTCTCATTTCATTTTGTTTGGGTGTCAGGTGTTCGTAAACCCCAAAATCGCAAACCCTGAAACCCTAAAGTGTTGGCCCCACAGTATTTTCTCATTTCACAATTCGACAAACAACGTGGTCTTTTGTTTTTTTGTGTTCGACATTTGTAATCACCGAAACCCGATTGGCCTCTTGTTTTCACACCATTTTGTTCTCTACAGTTTATGCCATTAAACAATATTCTAATTACGAAAATACAAAAGGGGTTTCCAACATCTCTAGTTCTGAATGAGATTATTAGCCTCATATAACCAACATATCATTTGTGGTTGTAGTTATATGTGATAGAATTATATCGTGGGGGAAAATTTAGGATTTCCTAATGGATTAATTCCATACTATGAGGCAGATACTCCGCGAGTAGATTTTGTATTCTGAGCCTTTTTCACAGCAATATAAATATTCCATTTATCTAGATTTAGTTCCCAATCCATCATTAATTCTATACAAGGAACTTCGATGTACTGTAATTTACCCTACGACTACCTCTGTAAAGAAGAGATCAAGATTACCAAAAACTGATTGCTTCTAGAATTTAGCCATGCAATGACTTTTTGATTGTCGTAATAAATAAAAGACAATTTCTAACAATTATTCATAATTCCGTCTAATCATAAAGAGTCACTCAAAAATTAATTTACAGGATATTTTGTTAGCATTTAGACACCATACACACGAACAGGTTCTTTTCCAGATATTATATCAAATTCGATATTAATAGATATACTACATTAGGGATCTAATCGTTTACCAGTGAATTGGAAAATACTTCAACTCAGAATTAGCAAATGCATTACAACATACATATATATAATCGTTTAAATAGAGAAGGAAAATAATCAACATATCTGAACCATTTTGCGGGAAGACAAAGGGAACAAACGCGTTCCTCCCAACCGTAGAACATGGCAGCCAAAACACTTGCCCAATTCACCCCCTAGAATGACCATTAAACCATGAGGGAAAACTTGGAATCTCCTCCTCAACAAATGTCTTTCCGTTTCCGCAGACCCCTCTTGCCTCGCACTCAATCAGTTGTCTTCATAACAACAAGAGAACTCATAGTATTTTTCCCCAGCATACTTGGCAACATCCTGCCTCCTAACATATGCTATTTATCAATTTTGCCCAGGTCTTTTCCCCTCCCTTGGGAATTTTCACAGCTTGCTAAATCCCTGATTTTCAGGGGCTTCCAATGGCCAAATCACTAATTTTCCACTTGTAATAATCATCCCAGAGTTAGTTCCAATATGTTTCCCACTCATGGAGTCATGGTCAACTAAATTCAACATGGTTGTTCCATTTGTCCTCCTGCAATCAATATAAAATATTCTGTTTTCATACAAGTGTCATAGTCAAATAGTTAGTTGGGTCAAATCAGGTCTCTACTCAACAGTCATGTTAATTAATTACAATTATTAAATTCAAAATTCGGAATTGCCATAAATGGCAAAAAAATTCCAAATTTGAGTTTACTAAAAATAGAATAAATTTCCAATAAATTTAAATTTCAAAAATATTTTATTTTAGAGGATATCACACCTTCCTTTGTTTATTTCTGGTTGGATAGATGCTCAGGGCTAAGGATGGATGGAAAACAACTCATTGATGGGTACCCTCGCATCAAACAGGGCCCATTATTAGTGATGTGTATCAATTCAAAAGAAACGATTTAAATTAATGCAAGGAAATCTTTATACAATATTCTTGAATAATGAAATAATGGATGACGTATATGATATTAAGTGTAAAATAGCTTAAGTTCTTCTTTTAGACCAAAATACATATAATTGTCAAGTTTAGTCTTCCTTTCAAACGACACAAACATGCTGAGCATAAAACGACATAACCATATTTTCCCACGCACGACAAAAGCTACTTGACTATTGAGCTAGTATCAATTTACAGGGGATATATTATTAATTCAAGTTTGATATATAAAACCCTCACCACTAGTTTTCAAATCGTAAGGATAGCGAAATATGATAAATAACATCTAAGAAATTTTAAGGGGCTTCTCGTTGGTGTTGTAAGTTATCTTAGCACACTGAGAGCGCAGAGGTCTTTAGTTCAAACACGAAAAACTGGTCGAGACCACAACACAGACGAGATGAATTACACAATGCTTTGAACATTTCACAAAAGGAATCTTTCGTGAGACTCTACCCTCCGACGAATAAACGAGAGATCTTTTACTAAATCCTAATGAGGAGTGGTGTATATGATAAGACAACAAAGAGTACAGGGACTGTAAGGTAAATCAAAACTTCATGAATGTATACCCTTTTCCATTATCCACAAAACTCACGTCGAACGAATCAGTAACCAAAACATTTTTTTTTTAATAGAGAAGACTCCTAAAGTGAAAAACCAGATAACCTTACGAGTCCCAATGGTAGAGTCCCAATGGTAGAGGCCCGCCCAAAAATGTTTGGCCCCAAAACGAGTCCACAACTTAGGCATTGAGCAGTTACAGAGATGGTCTAATAACGCGACCTTAATTGCAGGGGAACACACAGAGCCGACGTCAAAAGAAGATTAATGAAAACGGTAGCCCTAGTGCCCATCTACTAGTCTAAGGACTCTTAATGGCAGTCTGTAAGTTGAATACTATTGCTAGGGAAAGGTGGCGAGATTTCGGAAGGACCATTTAAAACTGAGATAATCCCGAGGGGTTGCTATCAAAATATTTTAAATGCTCTGGTAGAAGGATCCTTACACCTCCTCAACCGTATCCCAAATTTGATTCCGTCTCAATCCATGGTAAACAGAGTTAGCAGATAGTTCAGTTTACTCGTGCTAGTTTGGTTGGACTCATGGTACTCGTAGAAATTCTGTTAAGGAAAGTGAAGTCTCCTTCCAAAATTTATTTCGAATGAAATGACGATTAACCCTAAAGGGGCGAGGTGAGAACTAGTTTTTACCTACCGTCTTCATGCTTGATATTCACATGCACTGGGACACCATTGATAACAGAGAGTGCATTAAGTTCTCTGCCACCATACCAAAGAAAATGTATTGGCCACTCCAGAATTTTATGGAAGGGTCATTCATAAGACTCATATCACGGTAGGCCTTGCTGGCGCAGTACTTTTGACATTGGAATTATAGATATAGGTTATTTCTTAACGTTTTATGGTGCAATAGGCCTTGCTGGCGCAGTACTTTTGACATTGGAATTATAGATATAGGTTATTTCTTAACGTTTTATGGTGCAATAGGTTTAGTAATAGTTATGTTTATTCATATAGAATTGTTGCATAAATATTTGGTGGCATAATGTATTTGGCAATAGTAATATATATGTATACACTTATTCACTTAAGAATACATCCATGAAACAAAGAGAACACTTGCGAAATAAAAAAAAGACACAAAAATACAGTGTGGGTGGCACACGACATGCATAAAATCTGACCAAGTCTTATTATTATGAAAAAATTACAATATGAGCACTATTGTCTTGGTTTATAGATTGGAAGAGTTGCACGACTCACCTCACCTGAACAAGACACTCATGCACATATACATGACCGCAAGACTTACCCGTTGTAACCACTTTTGCAACTCCTGTAGTGTACCTCAGACGTGCACCCAAAACAGACTCACTATCTCTTCTCTGTCACAAGACTTCCAACAAACCTGTGGTTTGGTCTCATAGCATGCCTCACCCAGAGTTACGACAAGACTTCCCCAAACTCCAAAGTGACCCTTTTTGCTGCGAGACTAAACCCAAAGAAGGTCGCCCCAACTATGTCCATAGAATCACCTCAAGGCAATATGAGTCCTCTCATGTGGAGTGAATTTTCATCTTGAGAGAGCTCACCTCTCCTTGCCCAAATGTGCCACAAAACGTTAGAGATGATATTTCATTCCTTGTTTTTCCTTATCGGTTGTGCACCCTTGTTATTTTATATGGAATCTAAACATCACCTTCGTTAATCATCACATCCTTTCGGTGTGCCATTCCCCTTAATGGAATAACAATCCCAAATGAACTCACACGCCCCTTCATTGACCGAGGAACCTAAATGATCCCATGCATTCATCAACCTTCATGTCCATTGGGACTAACATGCCCCAACCTTGGTGTGCCTAGCCTTGTGGTTCACCTCATGCTTGATAAATCCCCTTGTCATGTTTGAGCACCCAAAGTTCCTACTTTCCCACCTAGTGAGAATCTTTGGTTTCAGAGAAACCCCAAATTTTTTCTCCTTGAAAACTTGGTTGCGGGTGTCCACACCCTTCTAGATAAAGACCTTATAGTCTGCAACATGGGGTTTTGAATTTCATTATGAGCATAATAATTTGAAAGGATTTATTTAAGTTTCATTTTCTTAATAATCTATTTTAGAATATTCTTCAATGGCTACTTCAATAAAAAAAAATATTAAGAAAATCAGTTAAATTCATAATCAAAGGAGAGTTTGAAATAATGATTATGAAATTGATAGAAAACTTAAAGAACTCCTCCTAAAATGATTTTGAAACTAGAAAACTGATGAATGATGCAAAATGATGGTTGAACCAAGGAAAAGGGGGGAAACTATGTTAAAAAACATGAATATTCATTTCCGAATAGTAAAAAATGGTTTCTTTATCTCTATGCTTGATTATGATTTATAAGGGACATGCACAACATCTTTTTCAAGAGAGATGCAACTTTATATTGGAAGAAATGACAATGGCATCATTTCTAAATAATTTTATAAAGAACAATTCTTGGAGCATTCTAAATTGATAGAATAATTTATAGCATTAGTGTGATATGTAGTCTGCGTGTGTGATAACAACATGGATTGAGGATTAACAACACATTTTTTCTTTGGTAGCGCTTTTTCTATTCAAAGATAATACTATATTGATTTTCGTATAAGGTATTTCTTATTCCCTTATAATAATTATGAATTTTGACGACCACCTTGAATTTCATGTGTTGTATTTTTACATTATTGATATTTATATTGATAATCTAGAGGACTGATCTTTGTAAGCATAACATTGGTAGGAGTGATCATTCTCCTTTTTGTATATGTAAATGATATTGACATTTTAGCAACATGCTCCTTTTATCCTCCTTTTATCTAGATAACTAGCTTAAATTCGTAAAAAATTATATCCTAAGTATAAAATCAAGAAAATCCATGAACATTTTGTTTTCACGTGGGAAAATATAGTTTCACTGTTATGCTATTATCAATCAAGTGAACCTTTCAAATACATATGGATCATAATTCTAATGATATCATCATAGTTCAAAAAGACTATAACCATTTATATTCATTTTCCTAATTTCTTCATACTGTGAAGTGTCTACAAACTACATATTAAGATAATTACAAAAACACATCAAAAATTTTCTGAGCTAGATCTATGAAGTCATATAGGGTTCTGTATTTAAAATATGTAGTAGCTATCTACTTTGACTACATCTCCTTCTACTTTTTCTTCATAAAAGAGCCATCTGGTAGGTTGTTTGAAATCCCTCTTTGATAGAGTGTCTCCTTCTGAGTTGAATTTCCTATGTGCATGCATAAATTTGATTGAATCAAATTTATCTTTTAATCTCCCGATCTCCTCTTTCCAGGAATTAAGATAGAGAAAGGTCAAATTCGATTTGGAATTAATCTAGTCAATGGCCACCTTTGAATCTCCAGCCACCATCAAATTTTTAATACTATTGGGTTGAGAATATATTCAAAATTGTCATCTTCGGAAATACTATTGCTTTCTTTGATTGAAAGGAGGATTTTAGTGACTGTCCTGGACTCCTGTCTATGCCAATTCTCAAATAAATTTTGATTTATCTATTTCCATATGCCCCAAATCACCAAAAAAGGATTATGTTGCATATTTGGGTATTGTATGCACCAGAGCATCATATTTTCTTGTAAGGACAAATAAATCCAAGCTTATGCTATCTTTAGATAATTCGGAACATCTTTCCAAATGTTTTGTGTAGTATCACATTTTACAAAGAGATGAGTGGTCGTCTCTTCGTCTCTAAGACAATGACTGCAAAACGATGGTCCAATACCTCCCCTCTTCCTAAAATTTGCACCACTAAGTATACAATCCTTCAATAATAGCCACATAAAATAGAAAAATTGACCTCATATGTTTACATTCCAAAAAACCATTTACCACGATCTATTTTCATCCAAAATATTTAAGAATGTAATGGATTGATAAGATAAATTTGCATTTACAGCACCCATAGCTCTGTTCCATGACCATACTATATTGTCCCTTGTATTATTTAGTCAGATACCAATGCTCCATAACATTGTAAGAGATTTGTTCCATTCTGTCAACAACTCTCCTGTTAGTCCAATTTGATTTTCCTTGTACCAACTTTGATTAGTTCCAGTCTCATGTGGTAAAGCTTGATACACTAAGGATAAAATATTTAAACTATTTAAATGTTGGATTAAAGGAACTGAGAGTTTATAAGAATTATTACACCTGATGAATGGATCATACCCAAGTATAACCCGTTTACCATATCCAATCGACTAGGTTATCCACCTTTTAATGATGGGAAAAGAATTCATGAAAATATTCCAAATGAAATGCTTCATTGTCACCTCAAAATCTATGCTTGGGTTGTATAAGGTGTGTGCTAATATCAACCTCTTATTACATTGTCAACGAGAACCTATGTCATAAAATTGATGCAAAGTCTCTACGATGAACTAGTTTTCTCCACTGAAAGGCTCACCAAGTGTGTAGACATTCTCACTAAACAATCTAGTTCATCGTAGAGACTTTGCATCAATTTTATGACAAAGGTTCTTGTTGACAGTGTGATGGGAGGTTGATCTTGGCACACACCTTATACAACTCGAGCATAGATTTTGTGTTGATAATGAAGCATTTCAAATGTGTTGATCGATATGCATAGCACCTTTCGTCGTCCCTTCTGAAGTCTGACGCAAACACTCATACATAATCTTGTAGGTTTCATCAGCTAGGAAAAGGCCTTCACTGGTCCATCAAACATCTTCATCAGCCCATTTGAGATCCATTGGACTTGAAATATACCCACGTAAAACCTTTAGTTGCAACTACCTAGACCTAGTGTACCAAACTAGGTCATCACTGCATATCGACGTAGACTACATAGAAAATGTGGAAACACTACAACCTATCAAAATTGCAAAAACCCTAAAATGATATACCTAACAATTTTTTTTTTAAATCCATGAACATTTTCTATTAAATAAACTTCAAATTATGTATAATACACCTTATATTATCTTTCTTTCATATACTAGAATAAGATTATGATCATGTGCATATATCACATTCTCTTAGAATGCCTAACGTACAAAGATAATGCGTCTACTTTTCAAAACATCCTCACTAATTCTCTAACAGAAATCAAGGGAACATAATTTATCTTTATAAGTTTTAGAAAGTATCATTTGGATGAAGTGCAATGATGTATTGTAACACTTCATTGGCGGTGCAATAATTTTATATATAATCAATAGCTGCCTTGTCAGGCTCGTAGAAATAATGACAATGTGAAATGTACATGTAGTGTTGTAATTATTATTAGCACAACACCTTACTCACGGTTGGTGAAGGCAGATAGTAAAAAATCCTCTATTTGGTCTTAAGCCTAGGTGTATAAAAATTTTAGGTGCAGTAAATGATGATCCAGTGAAAATTAGGCATTAGGCTAGTATTTGTAGAAGTAAATATTTTGATGGATCATTATCAAACTAATTTTACTAATTAATTTTAGCAACAATTAACTGCTAACATGAAAAAGAATATTTTAAATATTTTAAATCATGTCCATAATTTTATTTTTTTTATAATTAAAAGATCTTTAAGTTTGTCTAGTATCAATAGATATACAACTATATATGTTTACTAATAAATGCATCATTAATAATAGATATACACCTATACACCTATTGAGAAGCTAGAACATGGTGAGAACCTAGAAAATAGAACCTATCTTTACCCACAACAATCAATTTATGTTCATAATTTATATATATAATCATGGTTTTAGAATTTTCGGAACTACATCCAATATTGTTCAAGATAATAGAGTAAGGAGTGCCTTATTTAATTTTAAAAATATAGCCTATGAAAATTCCTATGCAACCAAGTGAACTCATACCCCATGCCCTACCATATCTACAAATTAACTACTTACAATTCAAGGAACTATGCAGACACTGCCCAACTACTAAGTCATGTTGTTGTTAACTAACTTGCATAACTCTATAAAGAGTCACCTCATATAAAGGTTGAGATTGACCCACTTGTCTAAAACCCATCTCAACTCAATTGTTGTTCTTGGTGATGCACAACATAAATATATCATTATGAAAATATTCCCAACCAAGTATATTTCTACAAAGATGCTCTAGGTTGTCATCAACTTAAACAAGTTCTTCAACTCATCAAAATAGGGAACTTCTCCCCTTCCTGTTCACTTCTATGATCACCCTCTATGATCACTTCTTCGTGCATCACTACAATTAGATCTGTGATCAATCCTGTGACAAGTTTTTTGTTCTTTTCCCCTTCCTAAGTGCTCGATTCACCCATTAACTATGCTCCTTGTCTTCTCAAGGTGTTCACATAGGTCTGGCACTTACTTCCATCACAAATCAAACAAACCAATACTATGCCCAGACTGTCTCTGTGAAAGGTCATACCAAATTACCAAACCTTCACAAAGTCTGTGCCCAAACGACCTCTATGATCAAATCTAAGACAAGTCATGTGATGAACTCTGTGATGACTTATGTGACCACCCACCTTGTCGAAATGCTTCATTGTCACCAAAAAATATATGATCGGGTTATATAAGGTGTGTGCCAGTATCAACCTCCCATCACACTCTCAATGAAAAACCTATGCCATAAAATTGATGCAAATTCTCTACAATGAACTAGTTTTCTCCACTGAAAGTCTCACCAAGTGTGTGGAAAGTCTCACTAAACAATCTTTGTAACAAACTGTGAAACCAAATACATTGTTCCTTAACAACACCATTATGAATATGATAGGGATGATGAGCCATATCTTCTTTGATACCATATATCACATCCCCATAGGATATGGACCCAATTCTTGTGATCGTGCACCTCTTGAAGTCATGTGGGACCCCCACGATTATCGCTTGGTTGCATGGAAAAACCAAGGATACTTCATCCAGACTACGACTCTTAACCTATATCATACCAATACTTAATTCTAGAATACAAGTGAGTCATAATTTTACTCTAGTGCAACTCACTTTTATACTTAGACATTTTTTCAACAACTTAACACTTATTCACTTAAGAATACATCCATGAAACAAAGAGAGCACTTGTGAAATAAAAAGGAGACACAAAAATACAGTGTGGGTGGCACATGACATGGATAAAACCTGACCAAGTCTTATTGTTATGAAAAAATTACAATATGAGCACTATTGGCTTGGTTTATAGAATGGAAGAGTTGCACAACTCACCTCACCTAAACAAGACACTCATACATAGATACATGACCGCAAGACTTACCCGTTGTAACCTGTAATGAACCTCAAATTTATCACAAAAAAAATAAATTTCTTTTGGCACATTATTTACCAGTTATTGTCGTTTAAATTGCATTTTATTTTTGCTTTGAATAACCTTATCCTATACTAACTTAACACTTAAGAGAGGTTCCCAACAAATACAAGTATTTTTCTAACTCATATGTTACTATATAGATATTAATACAATACATGTATCCACCTATACACATTACATGTATCCACCTATACACTAGGATTCGAATTTTCAGTTCCCTTGTTTAAGAGAATCGGGCTATTTGGGTTTTGTGCATAAGATTATATCCATGAGAGTTAATGTTTGTATTCTTACCTAGTTGTGTCAACATTAGAATTCAAATACTGAATGTAGTACGTATCAAGAACAGGTTTAAGGATATTAATGATCATTTATGAGTGGTTTCAATGTGTTTTCTTTGATGGCTTCATTTTAGTTATGATACAATTCGTCTCCATCATAACGAATTGAACCCCGACCATATCCACACCATTCTATACATAACTAAACTAAATAATCCTCCTCTTCCTATTGGGGTAACAAAAAGATAACTTAAATGACAATAGTTTTGCGACCAATTAGTTTCACTGGACAGTCATGGGTTTGCTGTTATTAACTTCACATCTTCAACAATTAAGGGAGATGGATGTACCTGTCAGGAGGAGTTAAGGTTCTGTCCTAAAATTAATTAGGGTCCTCGTCAAACAACAGTCCTGATGAATCTCCTATCTATTCTTCCCAATCTTGGTGCGCCAACGTTTCCCTAACACATGGATTGTACCTTATTTGCTGTAGAGATCAGTACTCGTCCCTCTTAGGTTTTGGCGGTGTCTTTTCTGCCCTTGTGACTCCAAAGGAGAGGGTTCTGTATTATGAATTCCTCCACAAGGAAATGCCATCGCCTCTATGGGAAAACTTTGGTGAATTCGATGGCAACATCTCACTACCTGGTAAGTTTTCTAAGGGAACTGTCGTGTCTCAAGTTCGAATGTAGAGTTCACTGTTGGTGGATACAAAGAAAACATTTACTTTTTATAGATCTTACTGTGAATTTAAAGGCCTCGTTACTTTCGATGGTTATGTTAGGAGTCTATGCGTTTCTCCTTTTTATACTGGTATCGACTATAGAAGAGGTTTCCCACTGTATCCGAGGGTCACTACTTTTTTCCTCTGTGAACTTAAGGTCATACCTCGCGTCCACTGTTTGTGTCCCGTGGGATTATTTCCGGTTCATTCCTTTTGTTTACCCTGTGACTAGTAACTATAATTGGGAGTAACTCAGAGTAGTTTGGAAGAGTTTATTCATACGTCGTTTACAGGCTCCAGAAAAAAAAAGGGGGTCAAGACGAATTCTTAACGCCTCTGTTTTCTCCTTTGTAATTGATGCATATTATTGTGGTAAGGTGGTTGTCTACCGAGAGTTTATCTCTTACCAAGTAATTGTACCTTTCATGAGAACCTCTATTGACTTTGTGTATGATGTCGTTCCTTATGTTTCTTCATTTTCTGTTCGTAAAGGGTTTTTAATAAAATATTTTACTCTACAATTCACAATACTATTTTATATTTTTTTTCAAGTAATTGTAAAACTCTGTATAAATGGGATTCCTTGTAATAATGGTGGGAATATGCCTGTTGCGAGGGTACCCACCAAAATCTCCAGGAACCATCCTCCCCTCGACCAGGGTCGATTACAAGAGAAGGGCACAGAAACTGGAGGGTGTGGTGTTTTCGGCTCCTAAGTTAAGTAATCCGGCATAACTGTGGTTATAAATTTACCCTTTCAATTTTATATTTAAAGTCCTACTCTATAGTTTACTAATATCTTTCTATGATGGCCAAATGTAGGTATGCCCACTTCACAGCATAGGGACCGACCTCTACTCATTATGACAAAGGTACTCGCGTTTCGAATTGTGGCTCTCAACTTGCTTCTTAATTCAATGCATGGGGGTCGTGATTCTATTCGTATCTTATTGTTGTTAAAAGTAACATTACTCATGCACCAATTTCCTATGCTGGATGTCTGAGGGTTAAAACCCGTTCGTTTTTCTTTGTTAAAGTTCCATTTAAGGAGATATGTATAGTCAAGCATGATGTAGGGAATGACTAATATTCTAATACTAGAATTGGTGAAAACAACTCTAAGTTTACGATTGGGGAACTCTTAAATATGTTAATCTTAGTATTGGAGGAATATTTTTTCTATTTGGAAATAACTTATCCTCGACGTTCTGTATATTACTTCTATAATTTAATGTATTTAGAATCTCTATGTCAGTTACAATAGCCATAATTTCTTGACTTTATTAATGACTATATGATTAGTCTCTTGTTAACGCAATTTCTTATTTTGAATTTACCCTTAAGGGGATCGTTCCAAGGCGGGGTTTCGCATCTCCAAACCTCTGCGATTTGTAGATTCTTGTCTTTCGTTCAATTGCGTCTTCAGAATAGATTGCATTTACTGTAATTTCCTAAAAATAGATTTCTGTAGAATGCGAAGCAAATTTGAGGGATATCCTAAATCTTACAATTGTTTGTCCGAGGTATGGTAATGCTACGGCCATAAAATCAAAAAAATTATTTGTTTCTCTCCGCATTCCGAACGATATAATTGAATTGGGATAGACTACTCTTGTATAGGCAATGGTTCCTGCACACAACATATATAATATGCGTCATACGTTGATAATGTATCAGTGAAATCATTTGTTCTCTTTCCTATAGTATGATCCTAGCATGTTTATCTGCTCATTTGGGAATAACAGTTCATATAATTATATTGTTAAGTTTAGGGTAATCTTGATGCTTTGATTTTATTCATTCGCATCTGCTTCGTTATTCTGGTTCTATCCAAGTTCGACTAT